>CAJUYI010001244.1:0-10314 GCA_910591695.1 Galerucella pusilla
GAACGTAAGACCGGAGGCATTGTCTAGTTGTAAATGCGAAATAAAGAGGACTCTTCGTCATCTCGCATAATGTATAAAGCTGTCGTGTAGCTTGCATGGAATTGTATAAAGTAAAATTTCATTATCTTGGGGAAAGTGATAAATTGCCATAAAAGTTTCGCAGACTTTCTCAGCGTAAAATTCACAATAAACCTAAAAGTACAACCACAAAACGGTAATTTTAGAATATCTCTTTCTCTTTCTCTTAATGGTCGCATTAGAGAAACTACACGGAACACGTTTTGGAACATTTAATCAACGACTACTACTGGAAATTTGCATTCCACAAGGAATAATTGAAACTTCCAAAATAATAGGAGAATTAGAAGACCAGAGAACTTGTTAGAACAGCAGTAAAAAATGTCGGATGCTTAGTTATTCAAACAATTAGCGGTGAATTGTATGTAGAATTAGCGAGTTCATTTAGCCTTTTTATTGTGCGGTGTACTACTTTGTATATTGGATTGTAATTAAAAAATAATTGTTCGCAAATTGAATATTAAATTTTTGTCCCTTTTGTGTATGCTGAAAGCCGCAAAGTACAATTAGGTAGGTGTTACGAAATGTTTTCGAGAAGTTATACTGATAATTTCAATTTCTATTCTCTTGCACATATATGGAGAGTATTAAAATGAATTGGCAACGTTTTTTTTTAAATTATAACATTTAGCATAACATTGAACACTTTTTTTTTCCATATCGGTCTCGTGAATACTGAATTCTAGTAAGCAATGTTGAAGTACCGATTTTTCCAGAAAGTGCTTTTATTATAAAAATGATTCCAGTAGATTTCTTGTTCAAAAAACCCCATTCTACAAACTTACAACATTTTTCATGCCTCACAATTATTATTTATTCATAACATAGTTGAAGGTATTGGGGTGGTGGGAGTACTGTGGAACTTTCCCCCAGTAGATTGGTTATTTGAGAGTACTCTGGGACTCAATTCCTGTAGTAAATCCGTACACGGAATTTGCGATATTTAAATTCGAATACAATCGAGTATTTGTATTCTTGATATTGGTATGTGACTTTTGTTAAACGAATTTGACATCGAATAGGTCGAGCTAGGCGAATTTGATTTTCCGCATACGACTTGAGATCTAAAACCTCTAAGCACAGTTTTACAGGTGTTTGTTTACTTTTACTCGCTTTCTTTTATACAGTGCTATTCAAAAGTCCCCTACCCCCTCGTATCCTTTGAACGGCTACACTCACATTGATAAAATTTGGAGGGTGAAAACTTCTTTACGAATTGTAACAGGTGACGTAATAGTAATAGATGACGTCACAGTGCCACTCTGGCCAATAATTTTAAATAGGACCTTATGGCGAGTGATATCTCGTTTGAAAAGCATTGACATTGGCTACATAGCTATATTAATTTTGTTTGGGTTTAAACTAATTTTGACGGATGAATTAAAAACATACCAAAATTATTGAAATTATTTTTTTAAATTCAACTAATCAAATATCAACAATGGATTCCTATAGCAAGTGTTCGAAATGTGCTCCGTCTACTTCCTGACAGTAATACATCCTATTAGCAAACTCTTGTCATACTCGTTCGAATGTGTCAGCTGAAATTGCGTTGCATTCTTCAATAATTCTTTCTTCCAAAACGCCAATGCTATCTGGTGCCGTAGTATAAACCTTGGATTTCAAGTACCCCCATAGAAAAAAATCTAATAGTGTCAGATCTGGTGCGACCGAGGTGGCCATTGTCTCACTCCAATACCTTACATTTTGTGTATTCACATTTCTATTGAGGCAAAAAGTACTTTCGTCACTAAAACAAATTGTTTTTGTGTAATGTGGGTTTTGACTAATTTTATTTGTCATATATTCACAGAATTCGAGTCTTCTGTCGGGGTCGTCATCCGAAAGGTGCTGCACCATTTTTAACTTGTATGGATGAAATTTATTTTTAGCCGAAACTCTCTGGGGTTCGGTAAGGTTCGCGACCCTCGGAATTTTGCAACGATTTTTTTTTAATAGAAAGCCCTATTGCTATAGAACGTTTTGTTAAAAAAAATGCTTGGATTATCCACTTTTGAAAGAGAAAATCGCAATTGAAAGTACCAAAAATCCGCCATTTTTTATAAATATTTGACAATTTTTGACAATTCTGTCTTGTTATCGGATGGTCACAAATTTAAGAAAAAGCGGAGAATGGGCAATGTTGCCAGCTTTCATTTCCGTAGCTCATTACGGCTTGGAAATTAACACCAAGATTTCAGATGTATCTTTTCACATATAACACCGATATACTTACTATCTTTATGATCTAAAATGTATGTATTGAAAATGTACTTTTTTGGACATAATATTGTATGTTCCACAGGTACTAACTTGGTACGTGTATATTCTATGACGTTAGAGTAAAAATAAAGAATTATGTATATTTTTGTGATTTTTAGTTGAGAATTAACGTTAAATGTCCCGATAAGTAGGTATATTTCGAGAAGGGGAAGGGAATAAACATGTATGTATATAGATAGACATGAATATAAAATGATTTTTATTCCATATTATGATGTTTTTCAAAAAGGGGAAGGGAAGTCAGTATGCTTATCGATGAATTTCATAATTCAAAGATCTGGATTGATATCGCGAGCGAAGCGAGCGCGCCGGGTCGACGTTTCGCAATTCGCTTTCATGTGGAATACAAATAATTCTTAGACACTTTTTCGAGAATGGGAAAGGAATAAACATGTATGTATATAGATAGACATGAGTATAAAATGATTTTTATTCCATATGGTGTTTTCCAAAAAGGGGAAGGGAAGTCAGTATGCTTATCAATGAATTTTATAATTCAAAGATCTGGATTTATTGATCGATGTCGCGAGCGATGCGAGCGCGCCGGGTCGAGGTTTCGCAATTCGCGCGCGCGAATTGCGAAACGTCGACCCGGCGCGCATCCATGTGAAGTGAAATACAAATTACACACTTTTTCGAGAAGGGGAAGGGAATACATCTCTTCACCCCAAATTGACTGACTTCATGGGATTTCTACTAGAGCAAAAAAAAATTATCATAATTCAACACATACCGCTTCCCCACCAACTGACACAGATCAAATTGTAACTGAAATATCATTAAATACGGAGCAAGGGAATGAGAAAAAAATTGTTAACCAACTATTATATGAATTTTCATGGTTATAAATGCAAACAATTTTATATTGTGATTTATTTATGTAATCTATTACAATGTATTCAGCTGAAAGAAAATTGAGACCATTTGACAACGTCGTTAGGAAGTATCACCTGATCCTAATTTGTGAACCTATGATATCTAGATATAAGCTCTGACATAAGATTTAAGTGTGTAATTTTATAAGCTTAAGTGTCAAACGAAAATATTAATGCTTACGAATATTTCTAAAAATTGGCAAAATTTAAGTATTTTCTTCCGGTTTTTTGTGTGAAACAGACTGACATTTAGTTCAAGTTAATAACCTTTACTGTTTAAAGTGAAAATATTTATCGTGAAATAGCAAGAATTGGTGTTGAAAAAGTACAATTTTTTGAACTAAAATCGTGATTTTTGAAGTAATTACTGGATGATCCAGCGAAATTTTTGTTTTAATCTGCTTTATTTAAGGTAAGCTTTTAAACAAATCTAAAATTAACATAAAATTCCGAAGGTCGCGAAGTCTACCAGAACCACTCTCTGTACTATACTTTTACTTACTTCACAGATAGACGCAACTTTAGTTGAAGAGGAAGTAGGGCTTACTACCATTTCAGCAACTATATCAATTTTTCTATCATCACTAAATGTTGGTCGACTAGATCGTTTGGCATCTTGAAAACTACCTGTTGCTTCAAACTTGTGAAGAAGCTCCCTCAAATAAGTTCTTGAGATAGGGCGATCTGGGTATCTCTCATCAAATAAACGTTTCGCTCCATGGATATTCTTTCTAGATTCACCAATTATTAAGATAGCTGCTACTTTGTCGGCTTGAGTACGTACCATTTTGCCTATGTAAACTCTTAAACGTCTCGTTAAACAATAATAAAATTAAATATTCAAGCTATCTAGAAAAACTTTGCAAGGCGAAAAATAATATTAAATTAAAAACGTCAATTATTTTTGACAACTAGCCAGAGGCGGACTGAAAAATCTTTGATATTTAAATGTGAAATAATAATTTTGGTATTTATTTAATTTATCCGTCAAAATTAGTTTAAACCCGAACAAAATTAATATGGCTATGTATCCAATGTCAATGCCTTCCAAGCGAGATATCACTTGCCATGAGGTCCTATTTAAAATTATTGGCCAGAGTGGCACTGTGACGTCATCTTTTACGATTACGTCACCTGTTTCCATTTGTAGAGGAGTATACAATACTTTATTTTCACCCTACAAATTTTATTAATGTAAGTGTAGCGGTTGAAAAGATACGAGGGGGGATGGGACTTTTGAATAGCACAGTTTATCTACTTTTGAGTTTAGACTTGAACAATTCAGAACTGTTTCGGTTTACGTGGAAAACGGTTTTGGGATCAATATCGGTGAGCAGTGAATGGAAACTTCATCATGGTAACGAACAACGAACTAAAATTTACTATGTACATCCATATAAGTCCAAGAATGGAGTCCCCGGGCAGACAGAACAAAGTTCGACTTTGAGATGAAAGTTTGCAACCAGCGCTTTCACCATATTTGAAAAAAAAAAACCGTAAATGGGGAGGAAGGTCGGTTCATTCAATTAACTTCCACAGGAAAATGTCTTTCTCTGTCTACTTGACGTGAAATAATCCGACAGCAAAGATTTCACTCAAACAACAAAATGACCCGATAAAGTCGTATAGACAAGAGAAACATTTCAAAAACTATTTTCAAGATCTTTATTTTCCATTTCACGATTAATAATCAATTACTTTTTTGTTGTTACAAATCTTATACGAATAAGAGCATTTTCTCAAGATGCACTGAAGCTTAGAACGTTTGTCAGTACAGATATATCCTTTTGCTGCTAGACAAGCCGTTCGTAAAGCCCACTGACAATGCAAACTGTAATTTCGCTTCCCAACATCACCTTACATTAATCTCTCGAGACAGGCCAGTCCACAAATTGCTCTCGAATGCCGTTGCGACAATAGAACAAAATTTGATAGACGTTGGGGTAGTCATTATCTATTCAACGATGATTTTTCCGAAATTTATTTAATAGGAGATTGAATTTACTATTAGGAACTTCACCTTGTGAAATCTACTCGTCTAACTGCTTCAAATGAAATAGATTGTTTATGTTTAATGTTATTTTTGTATGTCATTGATTTTAAATCACATCAAATTGTTATTTAAAAAACTGAAAAAACACACACCTTGTATCTATATTGAGGTGACATTTCCTGAGACCTAAGAGATCCTACTTCTACTTAGTTTCTGAGGATAGTCTCAGAGACTAGCTCCCTAAGTCCTATTTCCCAGAGAAATTTTAGGATATCTACAAGCTTCAACTTAGGTGAATGTCTTTCGTCTATCCAATAATCTCCTAGGTTTTCTGTCCTAGGATCCTGTATTGCTGTGCAATTCTCAAGTCTGTGCATAGAGATTTCTTTTTTCATGCCACAGAATCTACATTCTTCTCTCTTCATTATTTTGGTCTTTTTTACGTGCCCGTTCAAGCGGTGGCAATTTTGACATGCATTCATTTAATCTCAACGGGTTCAGTCACCAATTAGCCCAGATAGATCCTTCCAATGGTCAGATCTTATTTTTTCTTTGCCTATTATCCCAATATTACATTGGCAAAAGGGTTTCGGCATTTAAAAGGGTGTTTCAGTCTTCCTGGACCCTTAAATAAGTGGGTTAAAATCAAGTTAAAATGTTGCCTTACAAACAAACATGCATACATACAAGTTAAACTATTATAAAGCGTGTAAAACGATACCAAAGTTATTGAATCCTGCAATTTTTGTTTATTCTGACGTTATATCATGTAATTAGGACATTTTTGCTTTTTAATTTAGTATTTTTTTTTATTTTTATATCAAATTGCATCAACCTCTAAGAGTTATTAGCAATGGGACAATACAAGAAACAAGGTTTTAGTTAACAATAAAATACAATACAATACATACAGTTATGTGGTAGGTACCTTAAATTTTAGAACAAAGATTAGTTTAGTTAGTGTAAGCTAAGTAGTTCTCTGCGTGCGTAACGTGCGTAACTGTAAGGTATATCTCCTAATCGATTATCAACAATCGATTATTATACTATTATGTTATCAACCTTTGTGTAAAATTTAAACCCAAGACATCGATATATGGCGGCATTACAGTTTTCTCTAGCCTATGAATCGCGGCTTCGTAAACACATAACTCAGGCACGTAACGCAGCAACGTAACGGTCAGATCTTTTGCGCCGCGACCCCCGGTCGCTCCAGCCTAACGTAAAGAACTAAAGTTTTAATGAAGTTCTTAAAAAGATCAATCTTCCAAGAAATTATGGAAATAATATTAAAAAATGTATCCGAATAAATTCAAGTATATCACCAGCACTGCGAATACCAGCTTTGCATAGAATTTTACTGTAGCATCGGTGGTTCAGTGGTAGAATGCACGCGGGCTGCCCGGGTTCGATTCCCGGCCGAAGCATATAAATCGCTGCTTCTTAAACAAGAGAGAAACGCTCAAGGCACATAACGCAGCAACGTAACGGTCAGATCTTTTGCGAATAACCCCCGGTCGCGTCGCTCCAACCTAACGTGAAGAACTAAAGTTCTAATGATTCAAGTTGAATTAAATTATCCATTGTGGAACGATTTTTCCTGAATCCATTTTGTATATTGGTCAGACAGTTGAATTTTTCCAAGCACCACATCAATCTCTCATTTACTATTTATTCTAGTAATTTACACATTGTACATGTTAGAGCTATAGGTAGATAGAAATTGGGATCTGATTTTGGACTTAACGGTTTTAGTATTGGGACAATTGTTGCTTTAGAGTTTAGACCATAAAGATGGGAATTATTTTCTAAGTAGATTTGATTGAATATGTGCAAGAGATATTATGTTTCACTTTCTTTTCGTATGTTCAACCACTAAAATTTTTTCTTTCCTTGATTCTTTATTCTCCCCATTAATTTTTATTATGATATTTAGTCAAAGTGAATTCAAACGTGTTTAAAAACTTCATTCAGGTTATCCACAAAGCTTTACCTCGCAAAAAAGGTCTAGGAGTTATATAAAAAAAGAGATGTACGTTTTATGGTAAATGAAACGACACAGTACACTTCGTTGATGTGAGCACGTTCAATACTCCCATTTGGAGATGGAAGATTTTTCCGGAATGCGGCTATCGACTGATTCGTTCTATATTTCCTTGCCGTATAAGACTTTTGTCCTTTTTTGCTATTTTTCTTTCGTGGAATACATTTATGGTAATGACATATCCCTCAAGCTTATCAACTGAATTGACCGACTTTCAACCAGATTTGAGATGAGAAAAGACCGTTCAAAATTATTAAAAAAAACCTAATTTGAAGCTATTCTTATTGAGACCATCAATGTTGGTCATACCATTATAAACCAAGGTGGTGAAGACAATCATTATTGACCGAGCACCAAGATTATTTATAAATAAGGTGCGAGGTTTATGAACGTCTTCAACACCATGGTGTATATACAATTCTTTCCACTACTAGCCAAATTTAAGACAACAATTAAAAATAATTCACAAACGCATCACGAGAAGCGTTTACTCCGTCGTCTGACTTAAAAGTACACTGTCAGCTTTCGATATATGAACGTACTCGTTATGATATCAGTAACTTTTGGTTGGATTTTTATTGAAATAATTTCATCTGGTTAGGTGATTTCAAGTAGAAAATATGTTGAAAACAATCTCCTGGGTATACAATAGTATATTGAGTATCAAGAACGGTAAGGGTTGTTTACCGGCCGACAGCAATGCTGGAGACCGGTATTACCCTTAACGTTCGAAATACTTATACCATTTTTTTCGTATTGAAATAAGCTCCGAATAAAATAATTTAAATATCTTCGGAATGAACGAAATGTCAAAAGTGACATTTATACTTCTCGATCAGTTTGAAATATAATATGCATTTTGGTGGAATTGTTTTATCAATTTTTAAATTGTTCTGTTCTGTTCATTTAAAAATATAAATCTTCTTATTTCTTTTGTTCCTTTTGTGTAATGTATGAAGTGATATATTATTTAGGACCACCTAAATGTATGTAGGGTTAAGACGTCGGTAAGTAATTTACTTACCGACGTCTGAACGGTAAGTAAATCACTTACCGACGTGTTAAACTTAGAAACCAGTAAACACAACTTACCGTCCTGACAACAGATGCTGTAAATAAACAAAAAATATCGATCGCGCAAAAATAACTTATTTTCCGAATAGTGGGTAGGCGGGTGTTTAATAAACACTTCAAATTTGTCAGCTCTTGTCAGTGTCCGGATCGTGTAATTCAATTTTTTTAGAAAATGTCGGATATAGAGCTGGAGTGTACACCGCCCTACATAAAGGAAGCAGCGGAGAAAGCTGAAGAAAATCTTATGTCCCAAAAAAGTAGACCGAGGGTATGATAAAGCTTATAATACGTACAGAGATTGGTGCGCCAAAAAAGGGTCACAAAAGCTGCATCAGAAAACATTGTTCTTGCCTACTTCGGTAAAATGGCTAAGACTAAGAAATCGTCAACCTTATGGTCTACGTATTCCATGATAAATACAACCTTAATTATCAGAGACAAGGTTGACATATCAAAATATGGAAAATGAATGGCTCTTTTGAAAAGGCAAAATGCCAATTATAAACCGAAGAAATCAAATACCTTTACCCAAGAAAATATTGATACTTTCTTAGATGAAGCACCAGAAGAATTTCTTGTTCTGAAGGTTATTATTCTAACATTAATAAAATAGTTATTTTTATTAATATTCTTCAACATTTTAGGTTGGTTTGGTAATTGGCCTTTCGGGAGCCTGCGGAAGTGATGAACTTTTTAAGATGAAAGTCCAAGATATTGATATTTTGGAAGAAAAGATCAGCATCATCATTCCTCACACAAAAACATATCAAGCACGATCGTTTCTGATATTAAACACTAAATGGGTTGGAATTGTAAAGAAATATAATATGGAACTCCGTTCACGAATTCAAAATGAGATGTTTTTCATGCAAATGAGATTTGGAAAAATTACCAATTAAGTCTTTGGACACAATTCCATATCGCAATTTCCAAAAAGAATAGCATCGTTTTTGAAACTAAATAACGTCGGCGAGTATACCGGGAATTGTTTTCGGCGTACAGCAGCAACTTTGTTCACAAACAATGGAGGAGATGTTTTACAATTAAAGAGATTGGGAGGATGGAAATCGAGTACCGTGGCGGAAGGCTATGTAGATACTTCGTTCTCCAATCAAACGAAGAGTGCTTATCTGCTCTCTGGCGAAACTACTTCCTCCAATCCTTCATCAGTCACCATGAAGGGTTCATTATCTGTACCACAAGAACTGAACTTTTCAAGCAAAGAAATTACGCATGGGTTAATGGTTTCTGTAGCATCTCACAATAGTTCGACCATAACGATCAATTTCAATGATGTCAATAATCCCTAAATATATGTACTTATTCATCCTTTGTTTGAAAAGTTCAATCCTTGTTAATTTTGTGTTTACTAATCCTAAAGAACTTTAGAAGTGCTAATGTTGTCAAGTGTGCTTATAAGTCTCAATAAAATCAAATAGGTAAATGAACTTTTTATTTCAAAAACTTAAAAAAGACATCTTCTCTCAAAATAAACAGAAAAAAATCATCTCAATCTGGGTGGGAAGAGAAAGTAGGTAATATGTCAGTTTCAGACGTTTTAAACGTCAGTAATGATGACATTACATATATAGCTGTAAATAAAATTATGATGCACAAGTTTTTGTTGGACTACTTTCCCTGGATTCTCAGAATATTTGAAAATATATTATTTTCAGCTTCGTATAATCCGGAAAACTCGTTTCCCAGAAAGTTTCATGTCTGACAATAATTTCACAAGTTCCGACTGGAAAAACAAAAAAGAAAACTTTTCGAAAAATGAACTCTTAAATTTTGAAAGAGGAGAGCTAATATATTCTAATTATGGCTCAAATTGCACTGTTTAATAAAAAGTTGAAGAAGTACTTAAAACTTCGATAGCTCTTGAATATAAAGTAACTGATTTTCATTCTTGCGAGAAATTCGAAGATCCATTCACATATTTAATTTTTTTTTCATAAAAAAAGCTG
>CAJUYI010001244.1:26105-54557 GCA_910591695.1 Galerucella pusilla
CATTATCGTGAGCAAACGGTTCGGCCATGTCTTTATTGTATTTAATAGGCATTTTTCTATGCCAATACGAAGCTTTATGGAATTAAAAGCTAGATAGCTGTTTGTATTGCTTTGTGAAAACTTTCAAGATTATAAAGTTGAAGAAAAAGAAGATTATTGTGAAGTTATATTTTGAGTAATAGATTGTTTTATAGGTCATATTTTATAATCATTTCCTAATAAAAAATGAACACCTTTAAATTTATTGAGACCTTAGAAAGTGGAGATAATAATTTTATGTGTTGTTTCTGACGCATGGGATGGGAACAACAGCAACAACAAATTTTATACCAAGACGTAGTGGTATTAGCCTGTGAAGAAAGAGTCCCACGACAAGGCCAATAAAGAGACGCGGTCCAAGAACCAGGAAGGTGATCTTCTGGTTCTATCGTTATTTCGTTGTAACTTTTAGCTGCGTTACTACTTTTATGTACACGCCTGTAATACGCACCTGTTCGTCCAAATTTCCGTAGTTTTGTGATTTTCCATTTATTTTTAATCCAATCTTTTTCTTCTCCATGATCGATAATGATTTCTGAAATATTATGAAACCTTTCAACTGGAATTGAGATTTACAATCGCATTGAGGTTAGCAATACAGTAATGAATTTTTTTGGAATTTATTTCCATTTAAAATCCAAATTAATTCCAATACCAAACTTCGTATCATTGCTTTTAAATGGCACTCATTGAAGCACTAAATGGCATATTATGACCATACAAAATTCCAATTTCGCCATTCATTTTTTGGCATTTTTTAAAGCCAATATTTCTATTCTTTGGCTACTTTTAATGACTTATTAGCAATCATTGCTACTTGGCTGCAATATTTGGCCTCGAAAGAGATTGGACGTCTTTGAAGGAATGCTGAAATAATTCTATAAAATAATGCTAAGAATATGCTAAACTTAAGCATTTTTTCTGAATTATTTGCTTCGATCTAGCATTATTTGCTTGGCAAATGAAATATGTTACTTGGGTTAAATTTGCCGGTCCAGTGTAGTTATTTGGTGTTAAATGGTGAGTGAATGACGTTGATGAGGATGGCATCGTTTGCAGGTCACATAAAGATGACGATGAAGGTGACGGCAACAATTTTAAGTCATTTGTAGATGAAAGAATTTCATTTGATAAATTTTTCTTATATCAAGCCCGGGTGGTTTGATAGGTATTTTATGACACTACTTTGAAGAATGTACAGGGTTATATCAAAATATTTTCATTATTTTATATTTTCCGAAAATTAAAAATGCAACAAAAAGCTAGAAAACATGTAGATTTTATTTGTTGGACTATTTATTCACCTGGTGTAAGAATAGTTATAACTTCTGAAGTAAAAAACTATCTAATAAGGTCAAAATTTGCATAATTTTACTTTCCCGCACTAGTGCGGGAAAGTGACACTTTCAAAGCTAAAATGCGTGCGGGAAAGTGGGTTAAAGCGCACGGTAGTAGAAAAAATAACTATTCCGCCATAAATTCTAGATGCCTGCCTGTCAGGCTACATCTATACAATAGTAATTTGTACAACTACTACGTAAAGCGTCACTTTTCGCACGAGCTTAGAAGTTTGTGGCACGAGCCGTGAGGCGACTGTCGCAGATCTAGCAAGTGAGAAAAGTGATTTTCGTACAAGCTGCATACACGATTTTTCCTACCACCACATTTATTAATGAAAGAAATACAGTAATTTCTATAGTTATTTTATTCAAACTTTGAACAGAGAGCTTACAATATGAAAATAAAAAGAAAAATCAGTTGGGTATATAATTCATTGTGAAATTTGACAAATTTTGTATTATTATTAAATTAATATTATTTTGATCTTGGTTCATAATTCCTAAAATAATGCTCAATAGGCTGATGTATTTATAATTAATACATTAAAATAAATAATGAAATAAATAGTTCACCTACTTTTGGCTTAAATTTAAAAATTGTACATCAATAAAAAATTCACTATCAGGTTGAATTGTCAAAGAAAGTTGACAGGTCATAGGTAGATTTGTTTGACATTTTGGTGCGGAGAAGTGCCATAGCGTGTACTTTTCGCATGACTTTTCCAACGGTTATCAAAAGAATTGAGAAGAGGCCTGCTTTGCGTATAAAATTTTGTGTAGAAAAGCGTTTTGCTTAGTGGTTGTAGAAAAACTACTATTGTATGGTTGTAGTTCACCAAATGACTGAGAAATTAAAAAATTCATTGGAATTTTGCTATATATTTTGAAAAAAAGAAAAATTTTTTTCAATAATTGTTTGATGGCCCTGGTATAAGCCTAATCAAATGGATGTCAATTAATAATTAATTTGTTGATATGTATTTAATAATAGATGCTTCCTTTTGTCAATTTTTGGGCTTTCACCGCATACTAGTAAAAAAAATGGTGCACCTAACACATGCGTAAAGTGACTTCTCCGCACGCGATTACTGGCCGAACTCTGCTAAAGTGTCGTTCAGCCATCTAAAATAGCGTGCAGAAACGTATCAATTTTCGCACTAGTTAGGTAAACTACCATTGTAATTAATACATTCAAATGAATAATGAAAAAAATAGTTTACTCACTTTTGGTTTATGTTTAAAAATTGTACACCAATAAGAAGTTCACTAATAGGTTGAATAGTCAAAAAAAGTTGACAGATCAAAGGTTGTTTGACATTTCGGTGCGGAAAAGTGCCATAGCGTGTACTTTTCGCATTACCTTTCCAACGGTTAACAAATGAATTAAAAAAAGGCATGCTTTGCGTATAAAAATTTGTGTACAAAAAAGCGTGTTTTGCATAGTGGTTGTAGGAATAACAATTATTAGACTATTCGGATGTGAAACATGGATATTGAATGAAGAGGAGGAAAATAAAGTAAACATTTGGGAAACTATATTGAGTGGAAAGAAGAAGAACAAAGCAATTAATAAGAGATATCTTCGGAGAACAAGAAATGAACAGTGTAATAAGAGCAGAAATACTTGGATACAGACACCAGAATAACTAGAAAGATGGTATAATGAAGCAATTGGAGATCTTGAAGCGGGAGGAGTCCCGGGCTGGAAGGCGAAAGCAGGATACAGGAAACAATGGAACAAAACTATCACAAAGCTATGGTCCTAAAGGCATGTGTTAAACATTATTTATAGATTCAGCAAATAATTATGTTCCGTATAGCCATTCTTTGAGTGAAAGAGAGAAAGCTTCTCTATGTACTCCCTCTATCCCGGGAGTACATGGAGACCAATCGAGTCTAGGGTGGTGGGTGTCTCATGCTCACTAGGATATACGGGAAATAAATATTCGCCGAACCTGTAGGGAAACCAAATTACAGGTATCCCTTTAAAGCAACTACTACAAGAGTTTGATGTCGAGTTAGCCTCCACCATATACAGGGCATCCCAGAGACTTCGTCCCAGAAACTGACGATAGAGAGACTTAACTATAACGGAGTTAATCGATACACACTTCAATACAAAAAATCACCAAACTGAGTTATACATATTTTTAAAACAAAAATAATCATACACAAAAAAGTAACAACAAATGCGTTTTATTAACAACATTTCCAAGATAATGAGAAAAAGCGCTATCCCAATAAAAACCGTTCCTGGAACGTGCACTTCACTGGATTTAATTTCTAGTAGACTATCATATCGTTAGAATGTCATAAAATAAAATATTTTATTCCAAATTTCACCAGAGATGTGATCTACTATGAATGGACATTAATAAAATTTGACAACAAAGTTTTGTAGTCTTAGGGTGGAATTCATAGTCGACACTTGAGGGTCACTCATACTTCACCCATCCTTATTGTATGCAGAGACATTTGACAGGCGAAAAGTGAGGTTGAGTTTGAGTGTAACTTGAGTGAAATATAAGTAGATTCCAGCTCCCTTGAGTGAAGATTTCTAACCTATAAACCACGTTTGTACCTTACACTGTCATTTTACGATATCAAAATTTTGTTTGGCTGTTATTTGTCTGTTATAGTTTCAAATTTTTCAAGGAAATTAGTATGATGGATGATTTTATTGATTTTGTAAACTATGTAGATGATGATAATGCTTACGTTTATCGTTTACTTAGGTTAGTAATCACATTAGTGTATTAAAAGGCAAAATTATTAAATTAATCCATTTTTTATACAAAACAATGCTCTCCGCTTGAATTGAACTCGTGTGCCAGTGACACCCATGACTTTCCCTGTCCAGCTAAGCTAACACAATCAGTTTTTTTAATTTTCTTTAAAATAATATTTACGAAGTTAGGGCTAGTTTCTCGCTAGACGAGAAGAGTTTTCTCTTGCTTTCGATTTTCCTAAGAAATAAGAAATATATATGAACAGTGAAGGACTGAACTGAGAATAAAATACTTGCAGAGGGCTAATACACGAACTGAACACAAATTCGAATATGAATGCCATGCAACAGATGTCAGATGAACGTTAAAGGACGATCATAGATCACAATTGTTAACCAAACGCAACCAAAAATTCCTAATAATAACATTGATGCCAAACTTTCTCCAGTCAAATTGAAGTAAGTATTACTTAAGTAATGGCTGTGGATATGAAAAGTCGCCTCGAACTAAACTCAAACTAAGTTGAGTTTGAGTATGAGTGACTCTCCAGTGTCGACTATGAATTTCACCCTTTCAAAATATTATTGTTTGTCTAAGTGTCATATTTTTTTCGTTGTGTCAGATAGGTACCAAAAATTATTTTATTACTAGTTAATCTTAACAACGGTAGCTGGAACGCTTCCGAAACGTCGAAATAAAAAATAAAAAAAATTATTGTGGTTCAATTTCCAAAAAATAAGAGGAAAAATATTAACTATAACGCTTTAAAGTTGGGAGAAGAAAATGTTTTTTGTTATTTACAATTATCAAATGGCTCTACACTACATTTTTGTGTACTCAGATGCGGACTAAGTTTATTGGCCGATTTTTCCTTTAATATAACTTTTCTCAGTTGAAAGTACAATATTTAAATTTTTTTAACATTTTCAAAGAAGTTTTCGACACTCCGTACTTATGACAAAAATTTAAGGACCGCCACTGTATATAATATTCCAAAAACCGTATGAATATACATGGGCAAAGAGACTCGGGCAGCATAAGCAAATATTTGCATGACGCAAATATAGCCGAAACTATTCAGTTTCGAGAACCACTTTGAATGCAATAAAGTTGTAGCGATACGTTGAAAACACTCAAGTTGGAATTATCTTTTGAATATTATCAATAACTGTGCTTTAGAAGAGAAAAAATACACACACATAGCATAGTGGTGATACCATGGACGACTCCCTAGATGAATATGGAATAAAAAAGGATATACATCATAAAATATTGTTTAAAGAGCTTTTGCATGTATTTTCTATAAAACAAAACAAAATCTGGAGCATTTGCAATACCTATACCTTGAGTGAGAACTTTGACATCTTCCCAATATGGCCTTGTAGCTCCAGTAGACTCCGTTTCACGCAAGGAGAACCTACTAGAAGTCTAGAAGTTGCAGTCGCATGCGCGAAGAAGTTGCACACAACAATCAATTCTGATGTGAAACGGACCCTACCTTTGAATATTTTTTTTGGAAAACGAAGATACAACTTCATAATAACGTTGGGCAGAAGTTTTGCAAGAGGAAAATGACAGAAAAGAACTTTTGGAAGTATCCCGAAAACTCTGTCATTTTAGTCGAGCATCTAATTTTCTTAATAATAGAAAGGGAGAAGAGACATACAGTGACATAGTCTTTCAACCATTTGTCATCTCAAAACAGCGAGCTCCTGTCATATCTTTTACTGGAGATTTTTGAAAAGAGTTCCCGAAAAGGCTCTGAAACAGGGTTTACATTTTTTTATTTAAAACCATTAGGTACAGTAGAAAAAATTGACGTCACTAACAATGAACAGTAGTAAACACAAACTTTATATACCTCATCCTTTTCTACTGACAGTAAAAACACATCATACAATATACGTACACTTGTGTTTCAAGCAATGACATACGTTCTTTTGTAACTCTAATTATTACTTCCAAATGTTGAAAAGAGATAGCACCAAAAACAATTAATCGGTTGTATTCATAAGAATTTATTTTGACCTCTTATGACAACTGTCATTATTTTGATACATCGAGTTTTGTTTAAATTGTTCCATAATTTGCATTCAGATTAATTCTATAAAATCGGTTTTTTTCAAGACCTCTAATTTATTATTTTTATTTCACGATAAGTACATAATTTTCTGTTTTGCATTTAATGAACATTTCCAACTCAACCTCACTTCTTAGACGGTGGCTGAACAAGATAAACAAGCAGTCAACGTATTTACGCACACGACAAAGTAATTGTAGCCATTTTTGACTCATTGATTGATTTCGCGAGGTTAGTAGGTGTCAGGGTAAAGGTCAATTTTTTCTACTGTAGTTTTAGTTTAATCACAGAAAAAAGTTGACAGTATAGTGACAATCTAATAAAGTTATTTTTTTCTCGAAAATAAGTAAGACGCATCCTTTCCAGTCCGAACAAACGCTTGGAAAAATGGAGTAAAAAATGGTTAGATAAAACGAGTCGTGCATTTGTTTTATCTCAAAGGTATAGAGGACTCGACTCTGCAGTGAAATTTTACATCTCAGATGGTTCGTTCTTGAGATTCGTTTTACTGCATGTTTTGTTGCTTACGTTTTAATATTACGTCGGAAACTGTCTTCAGAACGAGCACGATATAAAATGAAAAGTAACAAGCGAAATTTTCGTTGCGGCTTATTTTATTAAATTTTAACAGAGAAGAAGAGAAAGGTATCTCACTGATGTTACTTTGTGTGTGTGTTACTTTGAAAGATGAATTGAGTCAAATTATTTTCAATTAATGACTTTGACTATCATAATGTAACAGTTTCAGTGCTAGCAAGCCTGGTGTGCAAACTCACAATTAGTTCAATAATAATAGCGTCGCCTATGATACAGGCCCAAACGTTCACCTTTTGAGGGTACTGAGTATGTGTCTCACGCAACCAATTAGGATTCTCTGCTGACCAATATCTACAGTTCTGTCGGTTTACCTCCCCATTCAATGTGAATGTTGATTCATCAGAAAAAAGAATGGTACCAAGAGCTACCTCATTTCTGTTCAGCTTATTCATCAATCTTTCGCAGAAATCCATTCTACGATCTGGATCGTCTTCTGTTAACTCCTGCACAAAAGTTAATTTATAGGGATGAAGTTTTTCTTTATGAATAGTTGTATGACTAACATTATTTTCACGGGCAATTTGACGTGTACTTGAAGTTGGTTTATCTTGGACACTTAATAAAATATCCACTTTGACATCATCTTCAACGAAGTGTTGTTTTCTTTCCAATGGTTTGACATGTCCAAGTTCTCTGAATTGTGCATGAATTTTAGACACAGTACTTTGTGAAATATAAGACAATTCGGGATACCTGTGATTAAATAAGTTTGCCACTTCAACTTGGCTTCTGCAGTTATCCTCGTACCCGATCATCATTAAAATCTCAATTCGGTGAGTGTCAGTTAAATATTTCATTGTCATGTCGACAAGGAAAGAGTGTTTGACAAAGATTTTACTTTTTCTTTATAAACTGACAGAATAGAAAACAATCCACATTATTTATTGATTTAAAACAATCCACATTATTTACTGATTTTGTCTAGTTATTGGCGTTTTTAGGCAATTTTTGGGTATTCATGATAAAATTCATAGGCGTAGCAGGTTTTGTTTAATATACAAATACGTCTAATAATTAGTTAGTTTAGATTTTTGATCCATATTTAGCTAATTTAAAAAAGTACCAATATTTCAAGTGTAATAAATCATTAATTTATTAAGTTTGTTGGAATCGGTTCATTAAGAGGATTTCAAAAATATGCGAATGTTAAAAAAAAAACACCGACTATGGCATACTTGCGTGAATCACCCTGTACATTTACATTCATGTTTACATAACGCACAACTCAATTCAAAAGTTGACGTGTCCCGGCATTTGTTATAATTTTATAAAATAATGACATAAAGAATTTCATTCCATAACTGGTTTCCACACTGTATATTCGTAATCATTAGATCATTTCACATGAGTTTTCTTTAGTCTCTTTTCCTTTATTTTGTAAAATAACTGATAGGGGAGAGTGGGAAAGCTAGCGCAATAGAATTGTCATAACTTTTGTTACGCTTTATGGATTTTAACAAACTCAGTAACATTTGGAAGAGAATTCAATGTCCAGCGAAATATTGAATCAACGTTTCATTTCAGTGGTTTCAATGGTCGCTAGGTGGCGATGATTGAACAATGTTTATGTTTTAAACTTTATTTGGGAATCTTCATATTATACGGTGCTATATTTTATCATAATATAATTGAAAGGAGATGGAATTAAGCGAAAATACGAGAAGGAATTGGTATACTAGGATATCGAGTTTAATACTTAAGTAAATTGAAAATTTTACATGATGTAGAAGGCGTCCAGATGCCATACATTGTTGACAACTTGAATATGAAATTAATGTAGAGTGAATTTATGAGCCTGTTAGTAATTTAAAAATACGTAATGCCTCACACAAATTGCATATTATATGTTGAAAGTGTATTTTTAAAGTTTGAGGAATGCTACGATAGTTATAAGAGAACGACAATTTCAAGCATCAACTATCAGTATGTTCATAATTACCATGGATTGCATAGCGATACAAAATCCTAGGGCACAACATTTCTGTATCTGTATCTGTGAAGTAGGGAGGGGGAGTGTAGGCTCACAGCAGTTAGGCCACATGTGATCCATTGAACATCCTAGTCCTCCAACCTGTCCTTCCCAGGAAGGAGGACAGGTCACTGGGAGATATCTCCTTTATTTCGGCAGGTGTAGACCAAGACTCACCGATCACACTCTCTCTTATCGACGATAACTCCGGGCAATCGCATAAAACATACTTGACAATTTCATCTTCCTGTTCACACATCCTATGGAGGTGTTTCCTGAGTTGACAGTTGCCAGTCAGGAATCCTACTGTTGAACGTAGGTTTTTCCTGGTCATCGCCAAATATTTCTTTAACGCCAGCTTCCCAGGGTCGCCCAGGGTAATTCTGGCCAGACTGCATCCTTTGATTTCATCCCATGTATCAAAGGATTGATCATGGGTGTAACGTTTGGCAATTGTTGAAGTCATCAGGACGTAGGTGTCACTGGGTCCTGAAATATTCAGTCCAGCCGCTTCCTTGGCTAAGGAATCGGCAATGTGATTACCTTTACTCCTGTCGTGCCGTTTAACCCACCTCAGGATAATATTGTTATCTGCCGAGGCGTTAGCTAAATCTTGGTGGCACTCTAGTACTAACCCCGATATAACACGTTGTCTGTTCAAGGCTAATAGGGCTTGTCTACAGTCAGCTCAGATTATGTTTTTGCCAGAAATTTCTTTTCTGGTCGCACAACACTTAGGACTTAGTGAATGCCTCATCAATAAAGAAGGATACATACTATCACTGGTTTTTCGGATGAAAATGAAGTAGATATATCTTGAATAATTATTAGAATTTGCTTCCACATGTTTACTATATTTATTGGTACCTACTCTACGTTTTTTGACAGTTGAAGTTGTAGCTCCACTAGGTACATTTACGTTCAGTGTTTTATTGAAAATATTTTTTTGAAAATTGTCACACATATATTCTTTATGAAGCTTTTATATTGTCAGCACATTTCAGAGATTACAACTCTTTATACTAAAACTACTTTCCTTCCATTATGTATGAGAGAGAATGGAAGAGAAAGAGACATTCCAAATAATGTCATGTCAGAAACACCTGCTGAAAAACTAAGATAAATTGTTTTTTGTTTTGAGACTTTGCTTTACGGGCCGCGACATGACTGAATATATAAAACGGTTTTTTTCGAGATCACTATCATTTACATACGGGTGGAATGAAGAAATTAGCATTACATTTCTTATTAATTTTAAAAAAACTAAGCACTTTCAATAATCTTATCATTATGCTGTGTGCCGACACTGTACGGGCTTGCCTCAATTTAAGCTAAAAGAACAGTAACATCATTTTGCTCACATTTTTTTTATCTACTTGTTTTTTATTAACTGTATAACTGTGACACTTCGCTCATCGTGTGAAGAGGTAGTTTATTTCTATATTTGGAAATTGTATACAACCAGTGGCCAATTATTTATGCGGCTTATCTGAATAGATGCAGCGAGAAAAAGATTTATTTGTGACAATCAAAATCTTATTATGTCAAATAAATATGATTTTTCATACCTATGGCCTAACTAATATTCAATTTGTCGTTAAAAAAGGATTTGTTCCAAGTTCGGAAAGTAATATTGTTGATGAATAGAAAACATATTCATTGTCATCAATAAAATGAGTTATCTATCGAAAATTACATTTATTCTTGTAAAAATGTATCATATTTTTTTTCTTTTTTCTCATTCTTTCCGGAATCAAACCACAATAATGTTTTTTATTTTTTATTTCGACGTTTCGGTAGCGTTCCAGCTACCGTTGTCAAGATTAAATAGGTAGTAATAAAATTAATAAAATAATTTTTGGTCCCTATCTGACACAACGAAAAAATATGACAAGAGAATAAGAAAAAGGAATAAGTAATGCCACAAGGAACTTACAGAAGGTATCATATTTTGTCTCAAACATTTATTGAGGTATGATGACAAAATAGTTATATTAATCTTTGAAAGCATTTGAATTAAATAAAGTAGTTTTCCAATAACAAATACTTATTTTTGCAAGCTAACTATATTGTTTTATTATAAAAAAATTACTTTATGGCATGAATTGTATCGGTAAAATATATTTTTCTACGACCGTGCGTTTTAACCCACTTTCCCGCACGCATTTTAGCTTTGAAAGTGTCACTTTCCCGCACTAGTGCGGGAAAGTAAAATTATGCAAATTTTGTCCTTATTAGATCGTTTGTTGCTTCGGAAGTTATAACAACAGGTGAATAAATAGTCCATCGAATAAAATCTATATCTTATCTAGCTTTTTGTTGCATTTTTTATTTTTTGAAAATATGAAATAATGAAGATATTTTGATATAACCCTGTACATTCTTTAAAGCACTGTCATAAAACAACTAAGTATCAAATTATCCGGGTTTGATATAAAAAAAAATATATCGAATAAAATTTTTTCATCTAGAAATGACTTAAAACCGTTGCCGTCACCTTCATCGTCTTCGTCGTCTTTATGTGACCTGCAACCGATGCCATCCTCATCAGCGTCATCTACTTACCAGTTAACACCAAATAACTCCACTGAACCGGCAATTTTAAGTAATTCACAGAATGCAACAAATTGTGTTTCTAATATTAATATTTATAATAATAATTATAGATTTTGGTTAGTTTTGTAAATGTATGTTGAAATAAAAAATTTTTTTTAAAATGGGTTGGTATACTTTTTTGCATATACGGTCGTAGAAAAAATAATGTTCCTAACTAATGCGAAAAGTGTCTTTACCGCCCTTGACCGCTTGCCCGAACTCCGCTTCGCGTCGTTTGGGTCAACTGCTGTCGCGTGCGGGAAAGTATCACTTTCCGCACTTGTTAGGAAAATAACTATTCTTCACCATAAAAAACTATATTGTCTGGGTTAACGATATGTTTTTTACTAGTAAAAAATGTATCTTCCCAGCAGATTATATTTTTTTGTTTGAAACAAATCTTCCTTCTTCAAGAAAACTATTAATTTTTACTACAATTCAACATATATTTATCATAACCGAACCATAATTTTCATAAAATTATATTGCCTTATAGTGAAAAAATATATTTCCCCAAAAAAACCGAATTACTTATGGTATTGTTCTTTGTTTATGGAAGTTACCCACATGCACTATTCAATGAAGTAGCTTTTGAAAACTAGCTTTTGAAATGTTTCTAAATATTTAAAAATATATTAAAAGTTCACGGTGTATTAGTATGGTTAACTTCCACACGGTTCTCTTAATAATTAGATTACTTAGGAAAATATATTTTTCACAAATATTTGTCTAAGCCGTTTCCAGACTATGTCGAACAACAAAGTTGACTTTCGTTTTGTATGTGTGGACTAGTCGATCGAATTGGTCGATGGTTAGTCTGGACACGGATTAAAATTACAGTATTTTTATGACAAACATGTTTAAATCTAATAAAAATTAATGGTCTTTATTTATGCATAAAACTGTTTAGTAGGAAAGCAGGATAGGAATAAAAAACTTGCTGCTGAATATTTTGATCTATTAGGAAGAAAACTATACATTTTCAAAATAGATACCATACATTTATGGAAAAGAAACCATACATTGTTAAAATCAAACATACCTACATGATCTAAAACATAACCAACAATGGTATCCACAAGATAGCCTTGTCTATCCTTAAGTGTGCACATTAATGCTTTCCTCATAGTAGTTTCTTGGAGTTCTTGGAGTATATCTGACAGGTTTAACTGAGAAATGTGTATGTTTAAGGTACATTTCGCTTGCTTGATACTTCTACCCACTTGAATGTAATTGTCATTTATTTCCTCACCTTCAAAGATATCTCACAATTCTTGTAATCGCCATGAGCTTAACAATTAATTCATTCTATCATTAAACTATTTTTGTCCAGAGCACTTTAACTACGAATACTTCTCAAAAACAAAATAATTAGTAAAATTGCAATAACTGATCTAATTTCACATGCAGACTGACGCCAAACGTATAGAGGTGGTGACCGTTACTGAATAATAGGGAAGGGTGGGGTGAGAATTCTTTGTTTAAATTGCCACATAATTTGTAGGCTAATGTGATTTCTTACAGGTGAAGAAATATGTGACTTGTAGCAAATAAGTTTTATTTCTCGTAACAATAAATGTACAATTATACTGAAATACTTATTTTTTCGGTATACAGTAGATCTTATTTGAGACTAATAATCTATAGGCTTGTATGTAAATTTCTGACAAAACAAATGATTTACTATGAATATTTAATTTGTTGAATGGATGAGGCTTTAACTTGATGTAGATCCATAGTAAATTATAAAATTGTTCGAGTTTTAAAGTGATGGAATATCATTGAAGATGTTAGGTTTTTTTCTGGGCAATGAAAACAATTTTTACCCAAATAGCAATGTTATATTTCCCCCCACCATGGACTGTGAAAACACCAAAAATCATCACGAGATTAAACGAGTTTAGCAAATATTCAACCAGTCATCAACTGATATTACAAAATCTCAAGATCATCTTAAGTCAATACAACGAATTTACTCAAATTTACACAGATGCGTCAAAATCTGATGAAGGAGTAGGAGCAGCAGTAATATTACCAAAATCAAGAAAAACCTACACATTACCATCCGAATGCAGTGTCTACACAGCCGAACTATATGCATTATATGGTGCTATCACTGAAATTAATAGCTCCCAAATAGAGAAAGCTGTCATACTTACCGACTCCCTTAGCTCACTACAAACAATAAGCCACACCTACCCTACTAACATCATAGCAGCGAAAATTCAAAAGGCACTACTAGAAAGCCAAAATAAAGACAAAAAAATTGTTTTTATCTGGGTTCCCTCTCATATTGGAATATCAGGCAATGAAGAGGCGGACAAATGTTCTCGTGAAGCACGAAACGCAAAGGACTCTATCATAGTAACGGACATTGTAAATAGTGATGCTAAAACCCTTATTAAATCAAAAGTGCAAAGTGCGTGGCAATCTCGATGGAACAACTCGACATCACATCTGAAAAAAATAAAGACAACAGTGAAGCCGTGGCCAGATCCCCCTGTGAATCGTAGATCCCAAGTGATAGTAACACGTCTCAGACTCGGGCACACAAATTTTACTCATTCATACCTTATTACGAAAGATCGCGAACCGATATGTGAAGAGTGTGGAATAAAACAAACGGTAAAACATTTTATGACTGACTGTCCGAAATTCAACTCAAAAAGATCAAAATACAATATCCCCACATCATTAGACCAAGCACTTGGACCAAGCTGTTCTTACAATAACATTTTAATGTTTCTAAATGAAATTAATATTGTTAGCAAAATTTAAAAGACTAAGTTTGATACACTGTCCCTCGCTAATGACCCTCTGGGTTGATGCGATAAAAAAAAAAAAAAAAAAAAAAAAAAATGTTATATTTCATAACAAATTATTATATTGTGCTTCGTAGACTTCCATAGTTTCCGAAGAAGAATTGTATGAAGGTGCGCATAACAAATTTTTCCACATTAAAGAAATCACACTCGAATAAATCATTTTTTTATACCAAAATTTCCCAATATTTTCACGTTTATATGGCTCCTAATAAATAAGCAATGTTAGTTTTTAACAAAAGGGGGTCAAACAAATCAGTTCATTTTGTTGGCTTCTCAATATGGCCGACTTCCGTTAAAGCGTAAACAAATCAGAAGCGTACATAAAATCATTCAATTAGGGGAAACAGGAAACTTTCATATGCAGCTTTTTAAGGTGGTATATATTGGATAAAAGCAGTCTCCAAACACTATTGTACAACTCAATGTCAACTTAAATTTATACTAATAACCTTTCTCATACTGAAAATTAGTATTTTTTCGATGTGGCTTTTCAATTTGACACAAGAATTGATGACCAATGTCACTAGTGTGGCTTCTCAATATGGCGACTTCCGTCGAAAGTTGATTAAATCACTACCAGGCTTAACTTCCCTTCTTTTTCTTTTACCTCGTTGGAAGAGACTCAGTTACAATTGCGTGTACTATTGCTGCCAATTGCTTCTCGCGCATCTAATTAACTGATACTTTATCTGGTGGCAATAAGTTCAAGATCTCTCTACAGTATTTTTGAAACTAATGAATCACGGTTCTAATTCGTGTGATGGAAATAAAATAGAATTGAGAAAAATACGATTCTACTGATTTTCCAGACTACTGCTATCACAGCTCCGTTAGAAGTGAACGTAAATAAAATAAACTCATCAACCTATTTCCTTTTTAACTTGCTTGATACTTTATAAAGTTAATAAGAGAATTTAACAGTGGACCGACGTGATAACTGTACAATAAATTTTTATTCGTCGGTAACTTTTACCGAGAAATAAAAATAGAGAAGAGTAACTGGTATGAAGTTTTCGAGGTGCATCTAGTTGCTCGTATCTTGATAAAGTATAATGGAAAATCTTGAAATAGAGCGTTAAATAAGGTTGGATGGGATGTGAATAGTTGTGGTGCTTATTAGGTGGAAATAAATAAGAAACATTTTCTGTTACGTAATTATTTTTGAGCAGATGCAAGACCAAGATGAAGACCACACAAACTTCAACATCCTTAACAAGAAAATCAGGTAGTTTTGTGGAGTAAAAATACTAAAAAAAACTTTCCGAGTCAAGGCACAGATTATAAAGAGAACAGATACCAATCCCGGTAAAACATCAAACGATTTTCAGCTCCGTCGTCAATGACCTTGGACCTTTAACTCGGTATAGCCGCGATGTTGCCAGATTAAAATATTTTCTGAATTTCTTACCAAATTGCGCTGTTGACTAGGGGACAATAACAATTTCTATTGCAGGATCTGTTTTTTTTGGAAGTTTAAACTAAATCATTGAAACTGCGCCATGAATTAAAACAATAATCATAATCAAATATATATTCATGTATTTAATAAATACCTATAGGTATGTACATTCCTATGATTTGTTATAAATAGTGATTACTCTTGGGAGATTTATTAATAAATACATTCTTAGATAACACAAATAATAACAAAAATCAACCAAATTTCAAAGTACAAATAATTCTTAATTTATTTATTATTAAAGGGAATATCTACAAAATATACACCTATATACGATAATAATTTGTAGCACCAAAGTTAATATCAAAAACTTTAAAATTTCTTTTATCATAGTCCAGGATATTAAATTAAATACTCTCATCCCTTGGAAATCGAAAGAACTTTATTTTTCTCTCCGAATAAAATTTATTTGGACAGTCTCTGTATGAACAATACACTCTGCCGTGACGTTTATCCATTTTATAAGAATGATAATCTATACCACTATATTTTTATAGTTAATATTACCACAACGCACAATCGATTAGTCAAATAACACAATTAATATCGCCGATTGAACACCTTCAAACAATGAAGCAAACTAATATGGCGTTATACATTTTGAGAACAGATTACAAGTGATTTTAAGCATTTTTGACGTTTTGATTATTTTAGGTTAGGTTAGCCGTAACCGTTATTGTGCATGGTTGCCAAGGATATGGTTTGTGAAAAAAGTATATATTTATGGTATGATTTCTATACATTATAATCTTTTTAATTGTATAATTCTTTTAATGTTAATAAAATTGATTTAAAACAAGTAATTATCGAATATTTGTATCTGTATAACACTTAAAAAAATGCTTATAAAATATTTGACCTATGATCGTGAGTTGAAGGAAATATTATGCAAATTGACAACCCTGTTGACAAATTTCGCGAAGCAGCCCGAACGTAGTCGACATAAGACGATGGGCATTTAAATGGGCATCTCTCTCTACTGTCTCTGTCAAGCTTTCGTATATGTTCTCTTTATAATCTGTGGTCAAGGATTAACTTTGTCTGAGTAATATTGGAACGTTTTGCATATTCAAAGTTATATAATTGCTGCGTTAATACACCAACCATTGTATCTCTGTATCTGTAAGAATTTGAAGGGTGGGTGAGCCCACAGCACTTACGCCACAATCGGCCCATTGTGCATCCTTCTGAGGTTCAGACTTCCTTCTAGCTCGTCATCCAGCCTACTTGTTCAAAGTAGGCGATAACGACGCCGGAAGTAAGCTCCCTCATGCTGTTACCGAATACAGAAAACCTAAATTGAGAGAGTGTCGGACATTCACAAAGAATATGTTCGATAGTCTCATCTTCCTATTCACAAAGTGGAGTGTCAGACAGACCCAGTCTGTAGAGGTGTTTTGCGTAGGTGGCAGTGACCGGTCAGAATACCCGTGGCTGTCCGAAGGTTCTGTCTGTTCATAGTCACGTATTTTCTGGCTACTTTGATGTCTGGATACTGCAGCAGTTCCTTGGCAAGCCTGCAACCATCTGCATCGTCCCATCTACCCTTAAATTTTTCAAGGGAGTGTTCCTTTATTAGGTCATTCATAGCTGACGCCGACAGACCAATGAAAGTGCCAGGTCTCAAGAGTTTTTGGGAGGCTGCTTTCCTGGCTAGTGAGTCGGCAATGTGGTTACCTCTCGATTTACTGTGCCCCTTGATCCAGCCTAGAGTGACTTCGTTGTTGCTACTCGATCAGGGACAGGTGGCACTCCAGTACTAGGCCTGATGTGATACGTGATCTGGTCAGGGTTAGTAGTGCTTGTCTACTATCCCTGAGGATGTGAATTTTATTACCTGTGGTGTTTCATTTGGTAATCTCTTAACATAACATAACATCGCCGCAATCGTCGATCACATCGCTACACCAACATTTAAACATCCCTTTAATTTTTGAATACATGGTGGTCAATAATTAGGTTGAAATGTGAGTATTTACTTCTTTAATGGAAATGGTGGAAGTCACAACATTTTGGCAGCTTTAATTAATTATTTTTCCGAAAAATCAATAAAATCCAATGGAACAATCCTCTGCACTATAACAAAAAATAAGAAAAGTTCCAGGACGAAGAGGTGAAAATCTAGTTTAAAATTATGATAAATGAGTTGCTATGAAAAAGATTCATTATTTGAACGAGTAATCTTGTATATAAGAAGAGATTTTTTTCGTTCGTATCTTATGCGCTGCCGTATGGTTCATCCAGTCTCCGAAACAAGTGAAACTGGAATAAATGTTTCCCTTTTTAAAATCCCATCGTACGCCCATGGTGAGTAGAGATTTATATGTTATATAAATAAATTGGCTCTTTTTAAAAATCTTATTGCACGTACGCCTATGGATAGGAGAAAATTTTCACAATTAAATTGACTGATTATAAAAATGAAACATAGTTTAAAAAAAACTAAAAAAACACGCTTCATTAGAAAATCGAACTAAAAATCAAAAATAGCTTTCCATTTATATTTTATTCAACTGTTATAAAAAGTATACTATAACTCAATATGTTTCACTAATTTTAAAAAATTCTGAAATGAAAATGAGGTGATGAAAAGAAAATTAATGTTATTGTTAAAAAGCGTGGGGTACTCGATATCGATTATTGTATTTGTAAACATGGAGTTAGTATATCAATTCGATATAAAAAGCACCCCACGCTTTTTTACAATGAAGTTAATTTTTTCTACAATCACATTGAAAAGTATGCTTTTTCGCTTGCCATTTACAACGAAAAGTTGACGTTTCTCGAAGAGAGTTACTTTACGCTCGCCGAGCGTAAAAAATTGCAAAACGCTCGCTGCCCATAACAACCGATACTACAAACATAATAACATAATTGTATTGACAGTGACAGTGACATCATAGAGCAACCTGGCTAAGGAGTGTTTTCGTCTTCTGGAAATCTTTTACAATCTAATAAATCGCTGTTTTGTTAAGTTCTCAATGTTTTAAATAATAAATTAGTGTGATTGCGATGTTACCGTATACATTTTGTGTGTGTGTGTTTGTGCTTAATTGTTGTGCCACGTTCTGAATATTTTGCATATACTAGCCGGATGGCCCTCCTAGCTGAGGCCTCTCTTATTGTAGAATAAGAGTTTCAGTTTATTCAGTTCATTCATTATAAATATAATTATTCATTATAAATATAATAATTTTACAATTTACTTTATTTCATTTAATATCCTCCAACTCAGTCCGTGCCTAGACAAAAATTTGTCTGTTTTGCACTGGACTAAGTTTTAAGATATCTTATTTATTGTATAGGTAATAAAAGGTTGGTGTTTTCAACTTTAGTTTTGCTGTAGGGTAAAGCAGAGGAAGCATAACACCCAATGGAAAATAATTAATTATGTTCGTACATAGAAACATTGATGCTATAATTCACCGATTTATTGATAATGTCATTTTTAAGATATAATATCCATAAACAATTGTGAGTAAGTAGTTATGTAGTTTTTTATATATTTTTTAAATTTAAATAGTTTGGGTTCTGTTTTAATACTAATTGGGATTAGGTTATAAAATTTTGGACCGAAAAGAAAAAACGATCTTTGAGTCCAGTTTTTTTTAAATACAGGACATGAAGATCCATATTTGCTAAAGACCGTGTTATTTTTTTTTCTTTGTAGTTAAATTTGTTGGGATTGTTATATACGTTTGGAATGCAGCTATAGATATAAAGTGTCTTAATATTAAATATTTCAGTTTCCTCATATAGCTTTTTTCTTGAGTATAGTCTTGTTTTTTTAAATATAATTCTAAGTAAGGTGTTTTGAACTGTCTCTAAAATCTTAAGTGTTGTATCAAAAGTCCCACCCCATGCAATAATGCAATATCTTAAAACCGATTCTGCAAGCGAGTTATAAATTATTTTCAACTTATTTTCTGAGAGAATATCCCTTAAGGTGTAAAATTTGTGCATTAATACTCTTAATCGCTTACTCACGTGGGTAATATGTTCCGACCATCGCATATGCTGATCGACATAAACACCCAGGTATTTTATAGAGGAGATTTTATCTATTTTTGAACAATTACAATTTTTATCTGATGTACATTGGGGTTCATGTAATTGTATAGTTAGTTCAGTTGGTTAATTGACAGTTGTAGGACTGAAAGTGATATATTTCGTTTTCTTGATATTTAGTGTAAGTTTATTGAAATTAAGCCACATGCTAATATTTTTTAAGTTATTTTCTGCATTTGTTTTAACATTCTCCCAATTTTTACCAGTAAAGATTATTGCAGTGTCATCGGCATAGCTAATTAGGTGTCCGTTGAAATTATTCATTTTTGTAATATTATTTAGATATATAATAAAAAGCAATGGTCCTAACACCGTGCCCTGTGGAACACCAATTTTTATTTTGGATTCAGAACTTAATTCAGTACCTACTTTTACTCGCTGAAATCTATCTTTTAAGTAATCTGATATGAGTTTTAACGCAATTCCCCTGACACCATAATTATTTAACTTATCTAATAGGATTTCATGAGATACCGTGTCGAAAGCCTTGGCTAGATCGAGAAAAATTGCAATGCACTTTAAAGACTCATCCAAGGCTCTCACCGTACTCTCCACCAAATCTACCACCGCATTTTCAGTGCTTGAGTTCTTTATGAATCCATATTGTTTTTTAGTTATAATGTTATTCAAGTTGAAAAATTCAAGCAGTTTTTCTTTTAACGCCATCTCAAATATTTTTGCAAAATTGCTTATTAAGGTGATGTGCCTGTAATTATTAACCTTACTTGCATCTTCCGATTTATAAATAGAATAGATTTATAAATAGTACATTGACAGTATTGATATCTAGTCTTCATGGTATTGACAATAAGTGAATTGACATACCAAAAAGGGTACCAAAGTTAGCTTGACGTAATCGTTTTTCAGGACCATATCGATTGGTATGTATTTGACAGACCAAAGTGGGGTACCAAAGCGGGACGAAATCGCCTAAAGTATTTGACAGGTACTTGGAATAAGAAGTATGAATTTATCAATTTTATTAGTGATAAGTTATAATATAATATATTCAAGTGATTGTAGAAAAAATGTTATATGTATTGCGAGCTAAAAGTGGAATTATTGTTCTCAAGCAGTTAACGCGCTCCGCTTCGCGTCGCGTCGCTTTCGAACTATTCTTTTCATAACTTTATTTTTATTTTAGAATTTTTGAAAATTATTGAAACATATTGAAAAGTAGGTATTTTTGCTTGCCATTGACAACGAAAAGTTGATGTTTTTGAGGAGAGTTACTTCACGCTCGCCGAGCGTGAAAAATGGTAGAACGCTCCTATACTACCATGGAGCTACTATTAAGAGGAGATGACACAGTCGACTATCTTATAATAGGAAAGTGGTATCACATGAGTGACATTGTGATGTGAGCAATATAGCGTCGTCGGCGAGCCGGACTATTTAAATTTTCAATCAATAAACATATATTCACTAGTGAAATTGATAATATAGAAACACTGTAGGTATTTTGTTGGCTGCCAAGAACCTCTTCTCACAAATATCAACAACATATCTCTTACTGATGGAGTTCTAAGAAATCTACAAACATTAAATATAATATGAAGTTGAATAAAACTTATTGGAGCACAAAGAAATATATTCCAGTACAGTCGTTTCGATTGTTTACTAACCTATAATATGTTGTTCCTGATGATTGTTTCGTATTTACACTGTCTCTACTTGTACAACTTCGTGAAGCACAAGAAACCATTATTGTTCAATTATTGAAATAGAAAAAAACGACACTAACAAAAAGAAAATCCAAAAATACCCATTTCACATCCACAAAACAATACTAATGTCATGTTGACAGAGAAGTGGAAGAAAAATGGCGAAACCGATACCACTTTTATGATAGGCGTAGCGACTCCTCTCAATACTAGCTCTATGTATACTACAAACATAATTGTATTGACAGTGACAGATATAAGAGTTTGAAACATTATATGAATTGACATGTTTAAACTGACAGATTTTAAAAGTTTTTATGAATTCTACTTTATATTTGTTTTTGATAGTTACAATTAAGTGATTGCAGAAAAAATGTTGTATGTAGTACGAGCAAAAACGCGGCATTATTGCTTTCGGGTAATTACTCTCAAGCAATAATGTATCACTTTTCGCTCTTAATACATAAATACCTAACTATTTTGATTTTTAGTTCGATTTTCTATTACGGCGTGTTTTTTTAGTTTTTTCAAACTAAAGTTCATTTTTCAGTTTTTAGTTCGATTTGCTATCAAACCGTCCTTAATATGTACACATGTGTTAACAGTTGCATCTCCATAGAAAACATACTTATGTTGTCAACATAAACAGCGAGACATAGTGGTGTAACTTTATTTGCGAACAAATCCTAGCAATCTTAATCAGGATAATGAGATAAGCTTATCAGAATATTGTATTGTCGGTGTCGTTGATAAGTCTACAACGTTTGAAGTAAATCTGATAGCTTGAAGTGGGACAAAATCGCGCCCAAAAAAGTCAGTTACATACAAACAAACTTACAGGTGAAAATAATAAAAGCGTGTTAATATGATCGTAATAAATCCAAAACGAGTACTTCGCGTATTTGATAAAGTCGAAGAGCAGCACGTTGCCTGAGTAAGTTGGTGACGCGAAACCAAAAATCATTCAACCCGTCCAAAGCATGAAAATTCCCAATGCACATAAGCTTTTTGGTTACTTTTTGATTTTTAAAGTACCTAGGTACTATTGGAAATGTCCTATGTAGGAACAAGACACTGATAATTCCAAATGCCAGTTTGAAAAAACCGTGAAATTATAAGATAAGCGCTGAAAGCCATAATTTTACGTCAGAGATTTATTTTCTACAATAAAAATTGTAAGGTCGATTAAAGTTATTTACTTCGTGTTTGCTACCTTTGGAAAGTTTCGATAAGACTAGGAGAGTATAAATTACTGTTTGACAAAAGTCGTTAAAGTAGAAGGTCCAAAGCAGTTGAGTAAGACGAAACTAAATTAAAGAGACGGTCTCCAAAGAGACTGTCATTCAGGATGGGATATATATATTGAATTCGATTCTAATAAAGAGAGAAAATTCACGATAAGAGCAAAAGCACATTTTAAATAGAATGTAGATGGCGTTAATGTTACTTATTCTCATTCAATTTCCAGATGGAAATTTATTCAGTTCCAGTTTAATGTTTTTATACAGAGAGTGTTTAATATTTCATGAAATAACTTTATTTTCATTTTTAATACCTTTTAATGAAAAAGTGGATAATATTAATCTATATAGGGTGGTCCTTAAGTAATTGTACATAGAAGTACAGTACATTAAGATATTAATTGCGATTTAAATCAACTAGCCTTGATAAAATTATAACGAGTATGACAGTTACTTCTGGAAATTGTAACAAAATGTAAGTTATCTGTTAGTAGCCCTACGATGTCAAAGCTCTGTCTCCTTCCTAATATATACACTAACCCCCGGGAAGGCAATGGGACCTATTGTTTCAGCTGGATCTTCACTTATTTTCCAGTGGTTATCATTTACACATTCAGCCTAAAAGCTTTGTATTTAACAATTTATTGAAATGAATTAACTGATTGAAAATCGTAAGTAAAGATACAGATAAAGTGAAGCAAACAAAAGAAACGGTGAATGAAAAAGAATGAATAACAACTGGCCTAGTGAAATTATTGAAAAAGCATCAAAAAAGCCCATTAGATATAAATATGTGGAAAGAGTTCAATAGATACCATAAACGACATATTAAGGGAAATATAATTCTAAAAATCTCTGAAAAACTATACTTAAACAACAAAACAAATTCTAATCCTAAGCATTCTACTATCAAAGAAATTACATTTTTGAATAATACTAGCTCTAAAAACAAATTAGAGATTGCTGAGACATTAACAAATATTTCACAAATATTGTTCCTAATTTGAAAACCTCCGCTTTTTTGTCCAAAAAGCCAAATAAATAAAATTCAACTTCTCTGGAATCAGTCACTGAATCAGAAATTCTTCAGTGGATAAATTAGGTACTGTGCCGTAAGATTATGAATTGCTGTGCAATTTGCAATGTAGTTGGGGGAATTTTTCTTTCATGCCACAGAATCTTCATTTTTCCTCTTCCACTATTTTGAGCTTTTTCAGTTGCTCATTCAGACAGGTTTGAGTTACAAAGTAACCGCAGATTATGAACAGCTTCTGTTGAACCATCGAAAATTTGTGAATATGAAGCAATCTGATGTATAACATGGATGATAGAGGGCGCTGTTCTATTTTTTTGTATATTGTGTTTTCTCGTAACAATTTTAAATGAGAACATACAAATTGAAGTGGATCTTTAAAAAGTAGACTAAATTAGTATTAAAACACTGCAAACCGCAAGGCAATATCTCTTTCCTATCCTGAGATATCGTAAAAAACAGGTAAATGGCGGGTTTTGTTCTTCCGACGTCTAGAAGGTTGGTGAAGTAAGTTGTACTACATTTTTTCAATTATATAAGAATGTTTTATTTGTTTTCAAGCGATGTACTCGTCGATGTGTTAGTAAATCAAAATAAAATATCAATAAAAACCGACATTTGTCCAGCAACAACAAGTATATTTTGAAAAATGAATTACGATTTAGGTCGCGCTGTATCAAACACTCAAACTCTGTTTAATGATAAATGATGTTTTTCGTTTGTCCAGTGATAACTACTTATATGTTTCTCATTCTTATCATACCGAAAATATCATCAAATCAAAGTTAACTTGTGAAAACATGACTAATGTATTCGCCGCCATTTTATGTCCAGTTTTAATAAAACACCAAATTATGTAATGGAATTATTTTATGCTGTGTGGATATATTTTTAACTAACAGCATGATAATAACCTAGGTGAGCCGAAGTAGAGGAATGTAGTAATAATAAAAATAATGAAAGACCTGGCGAAAAAAATTCGTAATAACATTACGAGAGTTAATGGATGTAAAGTCATTTTTCGTTTACTAACAACGAAGGCCTTCAATGTGTCTTATTGATATGATTATACTATTTTATATTGTACCCATATCACATGGTCCTACACCAAAGTTTGAATGTTCAGGATTTCGATACCAGGTTGGATATTTGCAACTGGCTCTCACATATGATACAAGACATTGAAGCTGCTGTTTTCTCTACCCGTCAGCGATTGATTTCATGCATTGATGAATATGATAGACGACATTTTGAACATCTAGAGTGGTACTTATTACGTACCCAGTTATTTATTAAAGGTTTAAATTGTTCGATTTATCACATTATTTCAAAATTCGTTCTTATTGCTAGTAGCGACAGCATTAGATTTAGGTAATCTAGTGGAAACCATAACATTAGTATAATAACAGTTGAAATTACTGCAGACCAATGTAAGATCTTTTCATTCGGGGTAAATTTGATAATTTCTGTTAACGCGAACCATCCTTCTAGACGTTGGAAGAACAAAACCCGCCATTTACCTGTTTCTCACGATATCTCAGGATAGAAAAGAGATATCGCCTTGCGGTTTGTAGTGTTTGATTGGTAATTTAGTCCAATTTTTGGAGGCTTACTTGAATTTGTATACTTCCATTTAAAATTGTTACGAGAAAACACAATATTAAAAAAAATTAAAACAGCGCCCTCTAGCATTTATGTTATTGATCAGACTGCTCAATATTTACACATTTTCGATTGTTCAATAAAAGCTCTTTCAAACAACATCAAGTTTATTAAAATCAGTTAAGCAGAATCGGAATTACAGGCGTTTTTTCGTAACAAGGTTCCCACTTTTCCCCACCCCTTATTTGAAGAGATAGACTTAAACTCGTCCTATCAAAAATATGCAAAATTTGTCGAGGAATCTGATTATAATATTTAATATGCTCCTCGATTGGGTAAATTTCGAAAAATTTTGCATTTTAAGATTTTAACTATCAAATACGCCCTCTAGCGGTGAACCTACAACTCTGTAAATAATGTCCAGGTTTTTCTCGAGGTCACTTTTGTTTTAAATTTCCTTTTCCCGAAGCTGTACCATTAACGGTTCCCGAAATATGGCCGAGAGCCATTCTTATTGGGACACCCGGTACATAGAAGTATAGTACATTAAAATATTGCGATTTAAATCAACTAGCCTTGATAAAATGTTGATATTGAGAAAGATACAGACTGTTAAACATGGAATTTTGATTTTCGTTTTTTAAAATAACTTTTAACGCTTTTTGACTTATATGCACAAAAATTTGAGGTTTTGGGTATGAGAATCCATTATTTTGTACCAATTTCGATGTATTATCATCTACAACAAAAAAAAGGGATATTTGTTAATATCCCCAAAACGATTTTACAGATAATCACGCAAAATTTTGAAGTGAAGATTGTATACTGTTCTCCTATGTACAAGTACTCAAGGACCACCCTGTATAATACAATATAAATCACAATATACTTTCTACGTCATACTTTGATTTTGTCAACATAACGTTGTTACCAAGTCGTTGGAATATTATGAAGATCTAATGAATGTCTAATATCCTCTTATCTTATTTAGCTGTGAATAGTATTACTTATATTATGGTGATGGTATTTGTATTCCATTCCTTCTTGTTACATAACTTCTTATCGAATTTATTTTGAAAGTTTTCTTTTGTACTTAGTTTGTATCTTGTTCTTTTTGCAACACTTTGCATCACCATATCGCATCCCTAGAACAACAATAACTCAAGTGCAAAAAGCAATTCCTCAGAATTGACGATTGAAGTTTTTTTATTCCTAATTATTGATTAATAGAGCAACAGTAAATTTTCAAAAAAACAAGAAAGCTATGATGAACAGAAAATGTATTCTACTTCCAGATGAAGCATTTAATTTCCAGAAATTTCCGAAAAAATTAACAGTTACAGCTTTTAGAAGTCAATGACCTTCCATTTGCGTCATTGTTCCACTGCGCCTTTCAATATTCGTGGAATTATGACACAATTTAGTATAAAAATTTATTTATTGGAACCCATGTTTCACAAAACTTATTGCTTCGGGAAGGTAGCCTGTTGGGAAAATAAGTATAAAAAAATATGTATAACAAAAACTTGAGAAAACTAGATGAGTAATACTAAATACAACTCTTACAACTTAGGAATAGGTACTGAAAAACGGTTCATAAAATCTAGGAATTATGTTACTGTTTATTTAACTTTGTATATCTGCCTTTCTATTTGTACTTATTGGCAATTTCGAATTGTATGCGGGCTTCAAGCATCTATTTTTCATACCCCTTGCTCCAGGCGAACGTCTACTGACAGTTTTAATTTGGACAAGTTTCCAGCTCGAATCATCGTAGCTTGTATGATGTCTAAGAACTTGTTGTTATGATATATTTGTTTAGTTTTGTTTTCAGACATTTCTCTTACGTGAAGTTTTCTTGTCATTTTGACTTTTTGTAATTACTACAAAATAAAAATACATATAAACCTAAGTAAATACTTAACAAATTGGCGACGAGACCGGAAGAAACCCTTTCACAATGGATGCTGAACAATTTAAAACCTTGATGAGTACACTTACAAAAGTTCTACAAAACAACCAAGTTCCCCAAGAAGCTATCACTTTGGAAGCATTTTCCGAAGAAAATGAGACGTGGGAAATGTTCACTAAAAGATTAGAGAATTTCTTTGCTATGAAAAATTTTACGGGCACTCCAGATGCTATAGAAATTAAAAAGAAGGAGTGGTTATTACATTCGATGGGCACTAAAACTCTGCAATTACTTTATTCTTTAACATGTCCAGTTGATCCTAAAACTAAATCTTACGATTCTTTGGTGACATTAGTACAAAACCACTTAAATCCTGCATCAAGTATAATTGCTGAACAAAATCGTTTTACAAAACGAGTACAACAAGAAGGAGAATCTATTTCACATTATGTTACCGAACTTAAAAAGTTATCGGCAAATTGTAAATTCAATTGTGATAACTGTAAAGCTTCTACATCTGACGCTCATTTTATCTCTCAATTTATCAGTGGTCTGAAGAATCCAAATATAATTGAAAGGTTAATTCAATTAAAAGAACCTGATAATAAATTTCAAAACTGCATTGATGCCGCACTTGCTATGGAATCAGCCCAAAAAGATTCAAAAGAGATTCAGTTTTTGCAAACTACAAGTCTAACTACTTTCCAAAATCAAATTAAACCTTCTACATCAAAACAACAGTCAACCTCGAACACAAAAGTATCAAACGTTAAACGGGTATGTTATCGATGTGGAGATGAACGACACCTCGCTAATTCTTGTAGACACAAGAATACAAAATGTTCAGCCTGTTTTAAATTTGGACATCTAGCCACTGTGTGTATGAAAAATTCTCAAAAAGGAAGAGTTCATCAGTTAGAAGAAGAAATTAGTAGATAGAGCTAAGCCGTTTCTAGGCCACTGCTTCAAAAATCTCCGCTTGGTGGCGCTGAGAGTGGCGCGGCAAATTTGAATGTAGTCATTTTTAGTATTTCAATGCAGGCCGCCATTTTTAGTCCTGTTGTAAAAGCGGCAGCCATTTTTAGTCCTGTTGTATATTTAAAAATCTGAAAAAAACTTCAGTGAGATTCGATCCCACAACCTTCGCGTCTATAGCAAGACATTCAACACATGCTGCCATAAGCTCTCATGCATATTATTAGCGAAGAAAGGTATTGGTGCTGCAATGTGAATAGCGCGCGCACCGTACGCCTCTTACTGTAAAATGTGACGTAGTCGAGAAAGATCCGTTTGGATGAT
>CAJUYI010001244.1:61269-79946 GCA_910591695.1 Galerucella pusilla
TAAGATAGGTGAGACTGTCAGAGTTAAGAATTATGATAAAAAAAAGACCTGTTTATGGGAATTTGGTAAAATTCTACAACGAGAAAGTTCTCTCATTTATAAAGTTGAAGTCAACAATCGAATAGTAAGGAGGCATGTAAATCAAATTGCGTCTACTAAAGTAATTACCAAAACTACCCCACCCGAATTTTATTGGGTACCTGAGTTTTCACATTTTAATGATTCTAGTGTAGAGGAAAAGCTGAGCGCTAAGATACCAGAAGAATCTAAAAGTGAAAATGAAACAACGAATGTACTCCTAGAACAATCTGAAAGTGAAACAGTATCCACAACGATACCCATAGCACAACCCACATCAACATTGCGAAGAAGCACTAGGTTACGCCAGAATCCAGACAGACTCATAGTTTAAATTTACAAGAGAGGATTTTATGATGTCTAAGAACTTGTTGTTATGATATATTTGTTTAGTTTTGTTTTCAGACATTTCTCTTACGTGAAGTTTTCTTGTCATTTTGACTTTTTGTAATTACTACAAAATAAAAATACATATAAACCTAAGTAAATACTTAACAGCTTGTATTGTAGAAGTAGTAATCATGACCTTTTTCAAAACGCATCATTTTAATATCCGACAACTTAATCTGATCACCGTTTACATTTTTTGAGTGATTGAAGTCCATCTCATCACTTAGCAGCTTCAAATCCATAAAATCTCCGAAGCTCATTTCTTTTACAATAAAAGGATCCCCTTTGTTATAGATCTTATTAAAGAAACGTACTGATCAGGTACGTATATAGGTCCTGACTTTTTCGCCTTCTTGATCGACTTTTCAATAGTGCTATGGACCGCATCTCCTCATTCTGCGTAGGGCACTTACGTCGTTATTCCAGTTGGAAGTCGTGCAAAAACCCTTTGTACTATAGATCAACAATGTCACAATTTACAATTACGTCGTTTTACTAACAAAACACGTGCGTATTGGTCCGGGCTCAAAACACAATTGAAGGTTACGTCGAGGTTGCTTCAAAAGAAGGTAACCTATTTATAAAAATGGAACAACGACGCACCTTCCCTCTAGCACACCGGCGCGTACTACAACTAAGTCATTGTACCATTGGAAATAATGATTATTTTTGACACGTTTGCCATATTTAACTGAATTTTCGAAATTTTTACACTTGCGTCATTGTTCTTCTAGAGGTGCGATATGTAGTGGTGTAATGTTGAGAACTACTTCCATGCCAACCGTTGGGCATGTTCTCTTTGATTAAGATCACTTGTCCACACCATTGATTGTTCTGCTCCTTTTTATATTGATAGGAATTCATTTTTTATGACATGATTTAAACCGTAATTTGGTTGAGTTGGAAACTATTCAGTTTATGACGTTAATTAGTTATCTTTCTGTCATCGAGCTTTATCTCTCTCCCAGTTAATCACTGAAATATTCTTCCGACTTCGGGAGTCCTATCTTGACTGCGCCATCCTGCCGGTAATATCATTTCCTGTATAGCATCGACCAGCGTTGAGAGGTTCAAATTACAATTTATGGTAGAACATTATTTCAAATTTATATTAGCCTTACGAAATGAGGCTGTGACATTAGGTAAAGACGAGTCCGTGAATTCGAATATGAGTTTAAGAAACACTGGGGAGAAGTATAACTTTCGGTGGAGGAAATAACTAAATTATGCTCGTGACATAGCTTGGCGAATTTCGAAAGCAATTTTATAGATATAAAATCTCATATTACCTTTCTGGAAAAATGTCTCGGTTCGTATTTCATTTTATATGAAACCACTTCCTGAGCGGAAAACCATAGTTTAAGGAATTTGTTTCAATTTAATATCGGCTGGTGGTATATTGAGATCAACACGACACACGACGTTATATATGACGCCTTACTCCAAAAGTGGCTGGAAAATCTTGATAAAAATTGTTTGGTTTTCCGTGATAATACTTGATATATTTCTCATAAAAGTTCCACGAACAATAGATAATAAATATGATTGAAAAAATCAATATATTAATAATAATAATATCTTTATTGCTTCAAATTGATACAAATCAATATAGCAAGAAATCCGGAACAGAGTCTATAAATAAATACACAGTTCATGCGGCAAAATCACAATGAAAATAAACAATACCTAAAAGAGCGAAAACAATATTTGTGTAAAACCCAAGCTATTCGTTTATAATAAATGAACGAATTTTGAGTACGCCAATAAAATAATTCGAAATTTGCCTGAAATCCGCTAAGGAAGGAGTATTTAATAAGGCAATGAAATCATCAAAATTATGCAGATTTTTAATAATTTGCACTCTAATACAATCATACATCCTGCATTGAAGCACAATATGTTCAAGTGTTTCATTTTGACGCGAGTTGCACAGAGTACAAATTTCTTCTTGATTAATGGTATAAATACTTCCCTTATACGTTATTCTAACAAGTCTTCGAACATAAACGGATCTGACAAAATATTCGAACTAATTTAATCGGCAGTTTACTAGTTAGATAATCTGCAGGACCTGAAGTGACTGTTAAATGTTTATATATTACACAGTAATTACTATTAGCAAGGCGTTGTAAGTCGGAACTATACAATTTTTGTTTAAAATTCTCAAGAATTGCATCGTAATGGCTTTTTAGTGAACCGAAAGAGAGGTTATTCCACATGTCGTTCAGGCCGAGATCTATAAAAATCTGTTTCATTTGTAGGGCCCAGTTATAGCAGGGGTTGTCAAAGTCCTCTAACTCTAAGAGCCTGAGAAAGACAATCTTTGGCAATCTAGTGTTTGCAAAAGAAAACATTTTTAATAACCAGTTGAGGCACAACTTAAATACCGTATAATCAAGCCTAACAACACCCACCTCAAGGCGTACTAAATAATCAGGAGTGTTTAGCGGTAATAGGAGCAATCTTTTGAAAAAACCAACTTGGGTTTTTTCAACAATGTTAAGATAACGCAGACCCCAGACAGGGACCGAGTTGGCAAGTGTATTAATTACAATGGAATGATACAGGGTTATGCGCGATTGCCAGGAAGTTGTTTTTGAACGTGAAAGCATATTCATGACAGCACCTATGGCTTGTTTGCATTTAGAAGAGGTATTCATTGCGTGTTCGCGAAATAATGAAGAACAAGTGAGAGTAACCCCTAAGTATGTATAGTGGTTAGTCATGTCGATTTATAATTTGTTGAACGGACAGCCTTTATATTGAATTAATCTTATAACAGCACATCATCATCATCATAATCATAAACCTTAATATACCCGAAGGTGTTAAGGTGTTTTGTCCATACAAGGTTTGTACTTAAGTGTTTCAGTCGTTTTTATACACAAATTTCACCCAGCTTCTTCTATTTCGTGCAAGTTCTTTTTTTTTCCAGGATACCAACTATTACATCATCCCATTTCCTCCTAGGCCTGCCTCTAGATCTTCTATTTTTTGGTTTGGTTTGCCATATCAACTTAACTTGTCTCGAGTTGTCTGTTCTTACCATATGTCCAAACCACTTCAGTTGTTGTCGTTCTATACTGTTCATGATCGGCTCGACCTTCAATTCCTTTCTAATATCTTCATTTCTCACTCGGTCCTTTTTTGTGATGCCCCTTAGAAATCTCATTTCTATGGCTTGTATTTTGCTCTTCTGTTGTTCCGTGAGTACCCAGCTTTCACAACCATAGATCAGGATCGGTTTGAATATGGTTTTGTAGACAGCTTTGTCTTCGTCGACACTTCTTTCTTCCTCACAAGCGTGTTACTTAATGAATAGTACAACTTGGTTGCGCTTTCTATCCTGTTGTTAATTTCCGCTTCGTTTTTCCCGTCTTTGTTTATCAAGACACCTAGATACTTGAAGTTATCCGTTTGTTCTAATTATTTATCGCTTGAACTAACAACTGTTTGGACTTCGTTTCTACCGATCACCATTATTTTTGTTTTATTCGCATTAATTTTTAGGCTGTATTTCTTCTTCATAGATTTAAATTGTTCTGCAGGTCCGTTTGAATCTTGGCACATATCATTAGATCGTCTGCGAAGGCACATTCTGTTATAAAGGTTGGTACCAGATTTGTGTAGCCCACCAGAAGTTTCTTTGCTTTTGCTTTCACTTCCTTTATTACATCGTCTAGTATAAGGTTGAATAAGGTGGTGTTTAGAACTCCTCCCTGTCTTGAACCTTCTCTAGTTAAAAACTGCTCAGACTTGGCATTATTTGTTCTTATGTAGTTTCTGGTGCATTGGTATAAGCTGGCTATGCTGATCCTTAGTTCTTCGTTGACCCCTCTGTTTCTTAAACTGTTCCATACTGTCTTCCTTGAAATACTGTCGGAAGCTTTTTCCAAATCTATAAATGCTACATACATATTGCTATTATGATACTTCTCAATCATTTATTTTATGGTAAATATGTGGTCTTGTACTCCTCTTCCTCTTCTAAATCCGCTCTGTGAGTCTTCCAGCTGATATTCAATTATGGTTTTTAATTTAAAGTCTAACAATTTTTCGTATACTTTTGACACAAAGCTTGATAATGTAATACCTCTATAAATTGTTACAGTCTCTATTGTTACCTTTTTTGTGTAGAGGCAGTATTATTCCTATCTCCCAATCTTTAGGAAATCGGTGTTCCTTTGCATCTTTATTGATTAGAATTGTTAACACTTCAAAGCCTGTGTGTTGTGCAACATCTCTGTTGTTATTTGGTCATGACCTGCAGCTTTACCTCTTTTCAACATTTTTATTGCTGCTTTCACATCTTCTATTTCGAACTGTACATATTCACATTGCTCTTGTTCTGCTTCTGAGATTTCTGTTTCTTTTACCATGTTCGTTCGTTGCACAATCAGTATGTCTTCAAAAAAAAAAGACATTCAAAGATGTCATACCTGTCCACGAGAAGTTGGCTGTGACAGAAGGCTACAACTGTGAACTAATGACACTAAAATGCTACATATAGCAGATGCTGAACGAATGGATAACACAATTATTGCTATATACCATAGACTTATAAATACCAGAGACAAAATATTTCATTGATAAAATGCTTTTTAAGGCGATCTATTATTGTTTTCAAGAAAGCTATAAGTGCAAGAAAGAAAGCATAGTCCTTGTCGGGCGCGTGCTCAAAATGACAACAGTGTAATTGGGCTGTTGATTTTCATCACCAGTGGGGTACGGTTCAAAATCTACCATCAATAATTAAATATATTATGTTTTTTATTGGATCATGATTGCAGGATGTAACAAGGCAAGGAAAGTGAGAAATGTTTTATTGTCATTCAAAATTTACAAAAACTGTATAGACAAATCGATAAACAAGTTGAAACGTGAAAAAATAACAAAATAAAAGAGTGATATGGGTATATAAATGAATAATGAATTGAAATACTTATATGTATTTATTTATCCAGTTTTAAAATAATACCTAGTACAAGGTACTCTAAGCCACCAACATTGGTAGTCACAGCTACTTGTTTGGTGACTACTGGTGCTTAAGAAAATTGAATTCATTTCATTAGATATCAGGTTAATCATTCACATTTGTATTGAATAGTTCAAACTTCGCAACTTTTAAACGATATTAACAATATAAATATTCTTACTTTAATATAAATATGAACAAATGAAAAATATATAAAAAGCACACAAAATATGAAAATTTCATAACTTATGATGTACTAGTAGACTGTCCTGTCCGAATGTTAGACTGCCCGCTATTCGTTTGGGTGTCATATTTAATTTCAACAATAATACAAATACTATGTGGTTTTCACAATGAGTCTTACATTTTTCAGATAATGTATTTTGTATACTAATTTGGTAGTGGTTTATTTAATTAACACCAAGAGACACCAAAACCCTTCTTCTACACCTCTGATATTTACAAACACTTATACCACGCCACGCCACTAAAAAGATAACCTCACCTACCTATGAAGAGTTAAATTTGGGTTTAAATGTTCCACTTTTTTACAGACAACACAAGAATTTACCATGGTTGGCCAAACAAAGTAAAATTTCCTCAATAAGTACTAAAAAAACACCTTATAATAGAAAAGTAAGAACTAAAAGAGCTATATCACTTCGGCAACATAGCAAAACTACGCGTATACTATAAGTCATTCAATAAAGTACTAAAACATATGGGGTGTTGCCAAAGCGCTGTTTTGTACTTATTGTTTGTTTTTAATTTAGGAATATTTGCAAAGTTTAGTGATTATTTAGTAATGTAAGGATCAATCAATTCAATATTAAATGGTCTATGGAAGTTTTTATTCAATATATGCATTATAAAAGCAGTGTTCTCCAGTTCTTTAAATATACCTAAATTTTTTCGAAATACTTTCTCTAAATTATGGAGATCTGTCAACGACGCAATCTGGAGGGAGAGAGATAAAATTGAAAGATATAATGATGATTGATCGCCTCAAAATGTAAACAATGTGGTCTCCTTTATATTATAAGTCTATGCTATATACAGTCTGCTACATATAGCAGTGTTATATATAGCACTTTTCAAAAGTTACTTTTTCTACTTCTAGCAGATGTTATATAGCATTGCAGGATTTTACACAAATCTAATATATTGCTACTTATTGTACATCCGGCTTAATAGACCTTAAATTCAGTAAATATCAAATGATTAATAATACAAATTACGTAAAAGTATGATCTCAAGTGATCTAAAATATTCAGTGTGATGAATGAACCTCGTGACTATCTAACAATCCAGCTTAATTTAGTTCAATATTTTTTTAATGTTCCTAACCACACTTAAGCCTTTTTCGACTGGGTATGATGAGAAAAAAGGGATAATATATTCTTTGACAGCGTACCACAATTCAGGATACTGTTTCAATGTTTTGCTGCAATAGAACCTCCCGATAACCGTGGTTGAACTTTTGCTTAAGCTCCTAGTCTTTTCTGATGGTGAACAACGCTTCTTACCTCACCACTCCATTATACTCTACTATTCTGTTAAATGGCATAAATAATTGAATACATAATTGAATACAGAGCAAGTCAAAACGTGTCTAAAAGACTGGAAACCTTGAACTTATTTTCTCGCACGAATTTGTCCACGCTTATCGACTTGTGGGGTATTTAAAAGTACAATGATACTTCCTACTGTAATATTATTAATGGTTTTTATGACAAGCTGGTACACGTAACAAGCAGTATCTTGAAAGTTTTAAATAAGATTTAGTGTTAATCGATAAGGGTCGATTTTCACACCCCCAAAATAAGTTTTTGTTCAGGTGAACCCTTGGGAAACCGTTGGCGGCCCCAAAACTCCATGAAAAAGATTTCATTCGGAACGAATTAGATAAGTGTGGACACATAGAAAAGCCAACTTACCTAAAAGACACTGCTAATAACTCATAATAATAAAATTGATTGATAACAGTCAGTAGAATATCTAGTTCTTTGTTTGATAAATCTAGATAATCATATTCAATCCCACCAGTTAATAATTTAATGAAACGTAAAAAGATATTTTCAAAGATAACAAAACACGTGACACAAGCTGTAAATTGTATGCTTTGCGTGCGTAAAATATATATGTTGTTAGAAGAAGGAAAAAACACTCTTGCTTTGCTTATACTATATATTATCAAGAATGCTATTTGTCCCCTACAGGGTCAACGTTTATGTATAAAGATATTTCGATATATTGCGAGAACCTAAAATTATTTATAACCCCGTCTTTGCCATTTTAAGACATTTCAAAAGAAGTGTTTGCTTGAGAATGAATATAAAAATTAAAAAGAACCATCTTTGACAGTGGGTGAAGATTTCAGCTTATTTTACTCAATGGATATATACATAGAATGTGACAGTCACGAGCTATACATTTTTTTCCATCACAGTTAATTTTATAGACTTGGTTTCACATAAGAAGAATAAGTAGAAGTCTAGAAGTTGCAGTCGTGTGCACAAAAAAGCTGAACATAACAATATCTGAACATCATATCAGCCTAAGGCTTTGATATTTACTGAATTTTATTTCTATTACTCTGTTTTCAAATTGGTAACTATTTGGTATATCGGAGTCTAATTAGGTTAGATTGAAAAGAAAACAAGAGGGTCAATTGGCCCGTTTGGCCTTACCACCCTGCGACCTATAAGATATTTAGGTTCAATAATCTGCCTTGTGGTAATAGAGTACAAGCATAAATTCTGCTATTTTTTTGGGAATTTATCAGGTCTCCTAACACCTTGCATGCCTATTTTTTAAAAAAATATATAAACTTAACTTTTAAAACGACTTTAAAAATAATAAAATTTGAAAGTTTGTCAAAACGCGCTTTACGTCATAAAGATGGCTACCCGATGGATGGATGGAATGGAAACTGGTATATTTCCTATTATTTGTAATTTTGATATCATATTTACTATTATAAATTAATATCCAAGCAAAATATGAAATATGCGTGTACTTTATTCTGCTATGACCTTTTCATTATCTTTCTCCTCTCAAGTGGGTCCCGGGGCAAAGCTAGGGTCTGAAACGGCATTCAGTGGTACTGAACCGGTATTTGGGATATCAAAAACTGCTGCAGGTGGTTGTAATGTCGGTACACAACTCCTATGGACTTGATCTATTGTTGAAGCCGATTTTCTCAAAAAACATCGAGGAGGGAAAGAGCAAGGAGATTGGTCTCTAGAATGAATGAATGGTGAAATGCTGGCTGATTACACACCTCTTGTAGCGTCTCCAAGCAGTCCCAAACAAGTTTTGAATTCATCTGCATGGAACTGATATATTTTAGATTGCCTAATAATATATTGCCTTAATAGCTCTCCTGTACAGGATTTCTCATTATATTTTGACATCTACTTATTTTCATTATTTACGGGAATACAAGAAAAAGTTTCAAATCAAAGTTTTGTTATTTCACCTGCACCGACCAAAAAATGTAACAACAGACCAAATTTTGTATACAGGGAGTATCCAATAAAATGCATCTTCAATATTTCATTTTTTTATATTTTTGAGTAGCTGTGCATTTACTGATTACAAATATATAACATTGTGTAGCATTAGTTTTGTTCTATAATGACAGATGGTACTACAAATGGGTAACCATAGGTAGCTACGTAACTGACATTTCAAAATGGAACAATTATTAATTTATTGTTAGCTGTCAGTGCTCATATTAAAATGTATTATACTGCAGATGGAAAAGTAGATATAATCTCAATTTATGGGGAAATTGAATAGTATGATGTGAGAGCAGGATAGAACACTGCCACATAATGTAGCCCACAAGAACATTTAAGTAATCAATTTCATGTGTGGTTCGGCAATAGGGGTACCATTGAATGGACGCCAAATAGTCCCGAAAAAATGCATTTTGATTCGAAAACAAAATAAATATTACCTTTATCATGGCAAAACTCCACGTTATAAGAAAGTGCGCCCAGTTCAATATTGATAAAGGATACAGAAGACAAAGGATTATCATAATGTCGGATAGTCAAGCAGCCATTAAGGCACTGAGCTCTTGTGTAATTAGTTCCAAAATGGTGTGGGAATGCCTAGACAAACTCAATGAACTAGGCGAGAACAACATAGTCACCTTACTATGGATTCCAGGACACACTGGAATAGAAGGAAATGAAATAGCAGATGAACTAGCAAAGAGGGGGACTGAAATACCTTTCTGGGGGCCTGAACCCTTTTGCGGAATCAGCCCCAATGTAATATTGGAACAAATAAGTAAAGCCGAGAAAAAGAGAAGATCTGACCATTGGAAAGATCTGGTAGGGCTTATACAATCAAAGACTCATACTTTCCAACTGCACAGAAGGATAGAAGAGGAACATTTGCCTAAGTTGAAGCCTGCAGACATCCTAAAATTCCTTCAGGAAATAGGACTATGGGAACTACTAGTTTCTGAGACTCTCCTCAGAAACTAAGTAGAAGTGAGGGGGCACAATAGATCTCTTAGGTCTCAGTGAATGTCACCCCAAAATACACATACATACATACATACATGGCAAAACTTCGCGCGGAAATTGAAAATTTAAATGATCATGATAACACAATAGCTGACGCACTAGACAATTTGCAACGAAGATATTACTTGTGCATTGATAACAATGGAGAGCCTCTATTGTAATTTTGATTATGGTATTGCTTTTCAAGTCTTCAATTTTGTTGAGTTTCTGAATATATAGGTTGTTTTTGAACTACCTATAATATGTGGATTTATTTCTTATCTTATAATAGGACCATACGCCATTGTGGAACGAAACTAATGCTACACAATGTAATATATTTGGGATCGGGGAATGCAGGGCTACTCAAAACTATGAAAAAATGCAGGGTGTTCACACAATTGGGCACTGCCTGTATATAAAATTCAGTGTATTGTTACATTTTTGGTCCGTAAAGGTGAAATAACACAACTTTTATTTAAAACTTTCTCTTGTATTCCCGTAATTGATAAAAATAAATGGGGGTCAAATTGAGAAACCCCGTACAGTGTTGCATCAACTTCAGCCTGGAATATCGTTACATGTGTACCCACCCTTTTTTTATTGCAAAAAAGAATGGTTGGTTCAGTGTTATAAATCATTCCGACTTCATTCAATTAAGAAGTGTAATTCAATTTCAGCCAGGGCATATAGCCCGAGAAGTAGTTGTTTCTTTTTAATTATCTTCCAAAAAAATTTCAAAGCGTTGTATTAGTGTATTGAATCTATTATTCATATATATTCAAGTTACCACCCTGACATTTCCCTGCGTAATATATCTTAGTAATGGTTTATAGACAACAAAGGCGTTAAGGGAGAGAAGTTTTTTTCAGGACAAGGCGGTAAAATGGAGATTTGTTGTTTTTGCAATATATTTTGATGGTTCCAGGAACTGAGACTTTAGCAATGATTTATGTGATTACCGAGAATGTCACGAAAAGTCGAGTTCACGTTTAAATTTATTTGTTTTACCGTTATTTCCACAAACTCTATAAATATCTCTGGAATTTTAAAAGAGAATATAAAGAAATGTCTTGAATATTACGATTTACGAATATAATACTATTTTGTGACTTTTTTTATTTGAATTCGCATCAAAGTTTAAAATATTTTGGGGGATGATGGAGCAACAAAGCAATTTATAAAAGCATAGATAACAAGACCCACGGAATGACGAAGCACGTAGGTACGTTCTGTAACTATAACTCAATAGTGTCGTGATCTTTCCGAATCTTTACTGTTACATCCAGTATAATTGTTACTTACACCTTTGGTAAGACAATCACAGACGTATGGCTGTAAAAGATTAATTTAAAGTTGTGCAGTTTCAAGTATACGGAGTATTGAACCTATCACTATATTCAAGGGAGCAGAACTGAACCACAGATTATAAAGAGAACAGATACGAAAGCTTGACAGAGAACAGTAAAAAGAGAGAGATGGGTGGACATACCCATTTAATAGCGTTTTCTGCTTGTTGCACTGGTGCGCACTAGTGCTGCACCTTTCGGGTGTATCGTTTTCCGGTTACTTTTTTAGTGCGAACTTTTTTAGTGTTGGCGTTTTCTGCTTACGTCTACTTTGCTCTCAGTTCGCACCTGGGGCAACTTTATCGACACTGGCTCCGGGAGTCGGTGCATCAGTTCCAGTGCAAATATGGCTGATGTTTACTTACTTTTTGTGAAGAGTTTCTAGAATCCTCTTCATCTGTTACTGATAATGAAATACAATTTTTGACCAAAGAAAATGTCGAAAATAAACCACGAATTGAGAGTTATGTGGAACAAGTTGTAAAAAATAATATTTTTGGTTTCCATCCTTAATTCTAATTTTAATTAAATATTGTTATTTTATATTCTATTATTCTTGGATTAGGAACTGAGATAATTTCTTTTTATTGCTTTTGTAGAGGTTAGGGTTATTGTGAGCGAAATGTAGCCGTCAGATATCTCTGGTTAAAGTGCACTGAATAGAGCTTTCGTCTTTCGTTTTCTGCTTAATTTGTCAAAATGTAAATTCCTCGGATAACCCGCAAAAGTGCATGACATCACATGTTGCACTCAGTGCGCTCTTGCACTGGTGAAGCAGAAAACGCTATAAATGTCCCGTCGTATGTCGACTCAGTTCGGGCTGTTTCGCGAAATTTCTCAACAATTGTCAATTTATATAATATTTCCTTCTATATATTTCCTTCTATTTACGATCATAGGTCAAATATTTTATAAGCATTATTTTTAAGTGTGATAGTTTCACACATACAAATATTCGATAATTACTTGTTTTAAATCAGTTTTATTAACATTGAAAGAATCATTCAATTAAAAAGATTATAATGTATAAAAGTCATACCATAAGTATATACTTTTTTCACAAACCATATCCTTGGCAACCATGCACAAACTGCTTTTAATCTGCGCTAAAAATTCATAACGACATTTTTGTTTGCTTCGTTGTTTGAAGGTGTTCAATCGGCGATATCAATTGTGTTATTTGACTAAATCGATTGTGCGTTGTGGTAATATTAACTATAAAAATATAGTGGTATGGACTATTATTCTTATAAAATGAATAAACATCACGGCGGAGTGAATTGTTCATACAGAGACTGTCCAAATAATGTATGTATGTATGTAATTTATTATCCCGGCCTATGATATAAGAAATTTTAAAGTTTTTGATATTAACTTTGGTGCTACAAATTATTATCAAAATAGAATAGAATAGAATAGTTTATTGTTCTTTTATACAACGTACATGAACAAGGAGTCGGTTATATAGTAAATATAAAATACATATATACTCCTAAACTATGATAGATAAAAGGTATTACAAGAAACAATGACATAAAATTTACATTTTTTTAAAGACAGCGTACAGCACATAATAGTCCAGCAATAGAGAAGAGCAGAAAAAAAAATTATTAATGATTAGATATCCACAGTATCTCTACATAAACAATTTATAGTATAGGATTAGTTATGGGAATTATGCGTTTGTCTTATATTATCAAAATTCTCGGGTCAACTTTGGTTTAGTTGAAATCAGCTATGGAAAAACTGTTTCCATGGCAGCCATTACCATGATAAGGGGTACACAAAAACCTAAATCATATGGTGAGGAAATGCGTGGTTGCCAAGTTGACTCCACTTTCGTTTAGCTAAAATCAGTTATGGAAAAACTATTGTTATGGCAACGATTGTTGTGATTAGTACTAAACAAAAACCCAAAACATGTGGTGAGGAATTGCGTGGTCGCCAAGTTGACCAGTAGCGTTTAGCTGAAATCAGTTATTGTAAAAGCGCGAATTGTATGTATAGTTGAAATAATACCCTTCTTGGTGTGCGTCATCGATTGTTAATCTCCTTTTATCACATTACGTGGGAAGAAATGGAAAAAAAGGCAGGTCTGTGATTAGTCCTAATAAAAATATCACAATAATGAACCGTTTGAATGTTTTACAAACGTTAACCCTAATCTTTGACTTACAAAATTTTGATTGGTTGATGTTTAGATTACGCTCCTGCGCAACCTATCAATCGCGAGATTAAAATACTATGAAGGCGTAACTTTCGTAGCGGCAATGTGTCTTACGTCTTTTTCTACTGTCACACTGACAGTTCTTGTCAGGTGTGTACTTTGTTGCTTATGGTCACATATTATTTATGAGAAGTGAATATTAATCTTATTGTTATATTTATCTAAATAATACAAAAATATGCCTAGATACACGAAAAAACATCAGCCTTTTGAAAGTTCTGAAGTATTTTCACTTAGGAAAGGAAGCTGGAAATTATTAATTTCATAGCCTTCTCGGCTTTGGCTTAATACGATTCTGATGATTTTATTTATCAAATTTAAGGTTAGCTATATGTCAAAATAGCGGATAAAATAAACGACATGCCGAAAACCCGGATATACGTCACAATCGATGACGCACACCAAGAAGGGTATTATTTCGTGAATATAAAATGATTTTTGTTCCATATGATGTTTTCCAAGAAGAGGAAGGAAAGTCAGTATGCTTATCAATGAATTTTCTTATTTAGAGATCTAGAATGATTGATGGTTATTTACAATAACTGATTTCAGCTAAACGATACTGGTAAACTTGGCAACCGCGCATTTCCTCACCATATGATTTGGGTTTTTGTTTACCACTAATCACAACACTCTTTGCCATGACAACAGTTTTTCCATAACTGATTTCATCTAAACGAAAGTGGGGTCAACTTGGCAACCACGCATTACCTCACCATATGTTTTGGGTTTTTGTTTACTACTAATCACAACAATCGTTGCCATGACAACAGTTTTTCCATAACTGATTTCAGCTAAACGAAAGTTGAGCCAAATTCTCCCCTGCATAGGTGTATATTGTATTCTCTTTGATAATAAATAAATTAATAATTATTTGTCCTTTGAAATTTGGTTGATTTTTGTAATTATTAGTGTTATCTAGAAATGTATTTATTAATTTATCTCCCAAGAGTAATGACTATTTTTAACAAATCATAAGAATGTACATATAGGTATTAAATAAATACATAAATATATATATTCGATTATGATTATTGTTCTAATTCATGGCGCAGTTTTAAAGATTTAGTGGAAACTTCCAAAGAAACTAGATCTGGCACTAGGAATTGTTATTGTCCCCGAGTTAACACTGCAATTTGGTGAGAAATTCTGAAAATATTTTAAACTGGCAACATCGCGGCCATGCCAAGTTGAATCTGTGACTGAACTGTTTATGGTATAACCCACTACAACCTAATACCATTGTTATAGCGAACTCAAGCAGAACTAAAATTTGAAGTGAAATACAGTGTCCCATTTAAAAAATCAACTTTGATCTAGCACGGTGTTCTGAAAAACGCTGTACAATTGCGACTGATTTTAAAATATGGCTCCGCATGCCTACTGAAATATCTTCGAGGATTTTCAACATATCGGGCTTTATCGCCCTGTATATTGTTGGAGTTAATTATCAAGCCCAGTCAGCTGTGTCAAAGTAGGGAGTTTTTATTTTGAGCTCCTTACTGGTTCTGACAACATATTAATTATGTTGTTGGTCATGAGGACCTACGATTTCGTTAAAATTCTATTAAACTAACCAAAATACGTGGACGAAAATCTTGTTGCTCCAAAGCAAATGAGAATTTTTAACGAATATACCGTTGGAATATTTATTATACGACGTCCCCCTTTTCCGGCAATTAGTTTCATAAACAAAGAACCAGCAGAGTACGATTATAAATATTTTATAAAGTGGTTATTCGCGAAAATAGATTTCCTTCTATAAAAGTACGTAGTGCAAGATCTTCTTTGGGTCGTAATTCAACTAAGAGTTTTTGATTAGTGGGAAAATTTCGGTTGAGTATTTTATTTACATTACGAGGAATATCCATCTATGAGCTACTAATCATAAACACCGTACACTAACTACCGACAAGTAAATTCACTAGTAGAGGACTACCTGACAGGGCGTGCGATAGTGGACACTAGGGGGAGAAGGTATGGGACGGAGATTGGAGTGCCCCAGGGCTCGGTTAAGGGACCGACGCTTTGGAAGTGTGTGTTTGATGAAGTTTGTGGGATAGTATGTGAAGAGGGATGTGAGATTACGGTGTATACGGACGATGTATGTCTGTTATGTACGGCAAAGGGAGAGGTGGAGATAAAAAGAAAGGCGGAGAGGATGTGTGGGAAGATTGTGGAGAAGATAGAGCGGTGTGGACTGGAAGTGGCTGAGGATAAGACGGTGGGGCTACTGGTGAAGGGGCGGAGCAAGGCAAGGGAGGTGGGGGTGATGGTGAAGGGAAAAAAATTCGGATGGAGGAAGCGGTGAAGTATCTGGGGGTGTGGTTGGATAGCCAATTATCCCTCAAAACTCATATGTTGGAGGCTGCACAGAAGGCAAAAGTAAGTGCAGCGTGGCTGGGAAGATTGATGGGTAATGTGAAAGGACCGGGAGAATGGAAGAGGAGGATAATTGGTAGGACGGTAGAGCAGAGTATGCTGAATGGAGCGGAAGTGTGGGGTGAGAAAGCATGGGTGAATGCGAGGGTTAGACCACTCCTGCGGGTGCAGAGAGGAATACTTCTGAGGGTGGTGCAGGCGTACATGACAGTGGGTGGACTGGCAGCAGCAGTGCTGTCACGGTCCTATCAATTGGACTTGATGGCTAGAGCAAGACAGAAACGCTGGAGTGGTGGGAACAGAGAGGAAGTACAGGAATGGATGGATGAGGAAATGGAGAGAAGGCAGGATGAGTATGAGGGCGCGCTAAAAGGAGCGATTGGGAGCAGGAGAAATTGGGTGGACCGGAAATTTGGAGAGGTGAACTGCTGCTTGACGCAGGTGCTCACAGGGCATGGGTCGAGAGTGGGTTACCTCCACAAGATTGGGAAGAGAGAAACTGGAGTGTGCGAGAGATGTGAAGTGGAGGATGATGTGGGACATGTGTTTAGATGTTGGAAGAATGAGAAAGTTTTGAAGAAGTTAGAAAATAAACTGGGAGAGGCGGTGTATTGGGAAAATATGGTGGAGATTATGTTGAGGGGCTAGGAGGAATGGATGGAGGTAAGTGGCGTAGTAGAGAGCATGATTAGGGGAAGAGAAGGACTCGCTATGGCATGAGAGAGGTAGGAGTGATAGAAGGAAGAAGATGATGGAGAGTGTGTGAGGGACCGCTGCCCGTCTTGACGTATGCTAGGGTAGTGATTCCAAGGCGGGAGTAACGGCAAGTTTGAGGTAGGTTTGGTTGGTAGGCATCTCCGTGGGGATGAGTCCAACACTGTCTGGGTACTGTTTGAGGACCCAGTCGAACATGAGTTTCCCATCTTGGCCCGAAAAAAAAAAGTAAATTCACTTCGTCGATTTATGGGTTACCAAAAATATCCTTATCCCTCCTATCGTCTGGCGAGTTCTGCCTACTTTAAAGCGAGTATTGAATGTTGTATTATGATAGCAGACGTGTGAGGCGCTAGAGAAAATATGTACCAAAATTTTCAAATGTTCCGACGCAAGTGAATTTACTTGTCGGTAGTTAGTGTACGGTGGCATAAATAGCATAAACCATAAATTCAACGTCTCACTTTTTTTTGAACAGGACATCATAAGCGAATAGGAAATAATATGGCCCATAAGCCACAATGGGTTCGAAAGAAAAAGTATAAATTAAATGTCCGAACCGAAGTACCGCCTGTGGTACCGCCTTCGAGAGATATGAACGACATCCTCACTCCGTCTCTATATTATCTATGATCCTCACAATCAGGTAAATAGTTCTTTCACTGTTTATGATATCCTGTTAAGGAAAAAGAGTAATACCCTGAATATATACTTGCTTCTTCCTAATACATTGTCGCTTATGGAATCTGAGTTAAGCTCGATATGACCAAATAATCTGATTGTATTCTTAATTGCCTATCGATCATTGGAAACCAAAAGACTATTTGAATTGGAGTTTTAATGAATGCAGTTTTAATTTTAACTGGAATACATTAATATATTGGTGAATGGCAATAAATACAAGCAATGGAGGGTTTCTCCTTGTTGTAATATTATTTGGCAAAAGGCTCCACACGAGACGATAATAGTTATTTGTATGCCAAGGACTTAAAGTGAAAACAGACGAGTCCAACAAGGTAGTATTTCAGCCGCGGCGTACACAACATTTTTTAGACGAAGCATAAAATCCAAAACTTCTTCAATTACACTGAGGAAAGAAAATAAGTAATAGAGAATTTTAAACATTTTATTCATTGAACAATATAATGTATTTAATGATATTTGCAATGTCAATATTAAATTATCAATTATTTGCACATTATCTTGTACTATCTTATGAACTAAATAAAATAAGACTTAAAAATAAAAATAAAACAACCACAAAATGAACCTCTCCTGGTTCGTTGATTAAATCGTCCCGAAAGCGTCCCGAAAGTGTTTTGCAGTACGGAACTGTCACTTTCACTACATCAATAGTAATTTACGTTACAAGACCGGAAAGTAGTGTTTTCAGGTCGAGACAAGAGAGAGTTATTGGAACTTTTATGAGGTCAAGCAGTAATAGTGCTGTCCTTATATTGACATATACGCATGCGCATTTCATGTTTTGAATAAGGGAAACATTACTAGAGAGTTATTGGAAATACGAATTTACTGCCTTGTAGTAATTGTGATGGCCTTAAATAAATAGTGCTCGACCTTAAAACAAACTTAATTTTTTATTTTTTTTTTTATTCTGTTGTTTAACGTCGGTCTATTTCTGCGACTGAGGCTAATCACCGACGCCGGGAGCACTCTACCCCTAACCGGAAATTTTGGCGAACCCACTAGTGTTCCAACCAGGGGTAGCGTTCCTTAACGAGCCCAACATCCATGGACTCGGGACCTCGGTTTTACGTCTCCTCCGAAAGACGGCATATCTACATTATACCTCGTGCTCATTGGTATAATGCCTGCGAGCTGTGATATGCTACTCATCCTAGTAGTCTAAAGTGCACCCTAGTAGTCTAAAGTGTTCCGCTGCAGGCTGTACGGGCCCTATACGATGGTTTTCCCTGTCATGGTAACCCATCGAAGTATTAACCATGTCCGACCTTGCTTGACTGTAATCATCGCATCAGAATGCGTTCCACTACAGTGCTGGGTCGTCGCCCACTTAA
>CAJUYI010001245.1:0-27485 GCA_910591695.1 Galerucella pusilla
ATTACTCTGCGAAATCTATTGATTTATTTCAAATTATTGGATCTTTATATAAAAATTATAGAAGATTTGAGGATTTATTTCAGAACTGGTTTTCTGTTCTACGTGCTCGTATTTATAATCTCTAGCACATAAAAAAATCAAGCCTTCTAGAATCCTTTTTCATAAATTGTGGGTAACAGTGGATACATTCGTATCATTAGGCAATCCAGTGTCCTGTCAAATAAAATTCAATATGGCGACATAGGGCAAACAAATGTGATTTAATACATTGTAGATCGTGGATTTTGGTACCTATACAAAAGTGTTTATTTTTGAGAAAGGTGCTTTTATATTGCTTTGGTGTCCCTACACTAATAATATATAATAAAAAGTTCAGTTTTATAAAACTTTTAAACTGGGTATATCAATTTAGGACCAACTTTTGGTTGCGTACCTGTATAAGAACATTATTTTTTTGTTAGTGGTTTTTAGACTATCAAGAATTATTATTTAATATTTACGGGTAAGTACACACTGACTAAAACCACAGACATATAAAAAACAATAGACAGAGTTGTTTTCAAAATGTGTATGTGCCAACATTAATTCTTACTTTACTACAAATTATTTTGTAGTAACGCAGCGTTGTCAGATGAATAATATAAAATACTTTCAATACTTCATTTTTGATACTATTATTTAATATTTCTCTACAAACAGAATATATTTTTGCATACATATATTTTTGCAAGTAAATATGTGTGGAAATTTGTTATTTGTTGAGTTTGAATCTCTTAAATTCTATTTTACATACAAGGTAGTATAGTATAATTTTCCGCTCATCTTTTAAAATTTTGCGAAGTCCGGCAACGCCGCTAGCAAAATACCTCAACAAGCAGCCGCCATATTCCAATATCATTTCATTGATATTTAAAGTGGTGAGTACTGTGTTTTTGATTTATTTGCGTGTATTTCACCTAATTTAGTATTTACTAGTGAAGCAGAGGTGTTAAAAAATTAAAACTATGGTGAGACAGTGTGTGGTGTGACGGAAAATCGACTATTTGAACCCTAACCTAACTTTTCACTGGTAAGTTGTAGTAAATAAGTTAGTCATAGGCGGGTATGTGAATCCTTTTTTCACACAATCTGAATTGGCTTGATAAGGAGAAAATTGGGTGAAATTACCACTCACATACTTACACATATTTAAGCAGATTGTAGAAAATAAACATAAGATGCTGCACATACCTATATATAAAAAAATGTCTATGATGCTTACCTGTAGGAAGCATTAGACAAGTAGTTCAGGAATTTGGATAGACTGAGAGTTTTGAGGTATTAAAAACTTCATGTGAGGCTTGCTTTGATAGGCGACTACTTACTGTACCTAATAGGCTGCTGTTGCATTTCGTATAGGTGCTAGGAGTTACCTATGTACTTTTATTCCTACCTAGTTATAATTTACAATTTACTGATGGTTTCACCTCATATCACAATACCTCTACTACAACACCATTATCTTCAGAAATCCTGTTAGTAGTAAAAAATAGGTAAACAGCTAGCCACTGTTGTGTACCTATAATTTTCCAATGATTTCTTCTAGTTTTCCGGTAAGCCAAGCTCGAAGAAATACCTGGATGGAAATACTTGGATTCCAACCAGATAAAAAATTACCAAAGAGGCAGAAGTATGTTCTGATCATTTCGAAGAAAATGATTTTACACAAAGGACCAATGGAACAAAAATGTTAAGGAGAGATGCAGTTCCTTATTTCGCAATCAATGACTCAACTTTGACGATGTAACTACATGTAAAATAAATAAATAGGTATTATTTTGTAATTATTTTTATTTCATAAACCTCACAAGAATTTGTATTACCTAGAAGAGCAAAATTAATATAAACTACAATATACATTACTTTTGCTGACAATTTTGAAGTTGTTTTAAAAAATGAAATGAAATTGAATTTTTTTATCAGTAGTAACAAATTTTGATATTTATACTAATTTTTGTTGCACAGTTGTTTATTAAGTTTTAATTTAAAAAATCGAAAATATTGTGAAAAAATTCCCGAATTGAGTCTATTCAATCATTCGCCCCCGTTGTTTCTCCGTCTATGGTGTTTATCTGTCGGCCGCCATATTCCAACAATGGTCATATGCTTTGCCTCTTCACCGCCCCTGATCATAACAATGTTGGAGTATAAACATTTCGTATTTTATGAATGAATAGCTCTGTCTATTGTTTTTTATATGTCTGTGACTAAAACATATACAATATTATAATGAAAGTGAAACTTTTATGAAATTGCTGGCATTAAAATTTCACTTGCTTGAATTGGAAGATATCACCTGCAGTATTTAACTTTTATGTTCACGGATTTCAGCAGTGAAACACCTACTTCAAAATGCCAACAACTTGTATTGTAGTCGGTTGTGGGAGCCGTTCAAACCGAGACCAAGTAAGCTTTTTTAAGGTCCCAGCTGTTTTAAAGAACACATTTTTAGTGCACAAGAATGAATTAAGTAAGAAGCGTAGAGAAATGTGGTTAGCAGCAATCAATAGAGATGATTTAACCGAATCAAAAATCAAATATCAGGCTGTATGTAGCAGGCATTTTGTTCAGATTTGTTCAATAACAATATTTATAAAAACTAAGAAAAGTGATATATTCTAAATAAAAAATACTAATCAAATGAACAATATACTAAACACTAATAAAATATACTAAATTGAAGCAAAATATACTAATAAATTCGATTAAAAAGTCTTGAGCACTGTTTATGACCGAATAGACAATACAAAACTAACCTATCTGTCTAAATTGTTTACCCTGCACGGCCATATTAGGTCACGTGATCTGGATTGCCTAATAGGGGAATATAACTGAATTTCTAGATAAGCATGGACTACGACAGATGAGTAGGTCTAAAATAAGAAATGTAAGTTTGACAGACTGTGTATTTGATATTTAGTTATATTTGTTGTAGCTATTTTTCAATTACCTATCCGAAAAAATTAAAATACTTAGTCGCTTAATACAATAAGATTTGTTCATTTGAGAACATCGTTAAAGCTCTTCCTTCAATTTCAATTGTCATAATTTTTCTTTTGCCTTCGGTTTGTATTTCCAGTGATTGATTATATTTACAGACAAAACATCCAAATTCCATCGCGAACCAAAGTGGAAAACATATTTAAGAGAGAAGCCACCGTCTCGTTTTTAAAAATAAATAAACAAAAAGTTTGCATGTGTTACAAGGAAAATGGATGTATGAAAAAGAAAGAAGGTCTCTGAGGAGAAGTGAAATTTTAAAATTCAAATCAAAAAACTAAATAACAAGAAAACGAGGTTGGCAAACAAGCATCCATCATGTCATACAAAACACCCACTTTAAATTCGGAATAAAAACAATTTCGGCCAAACATATTTAAAAGCAGTGCCTTCAGCGATGCTGAAGCTTTCAGGGCCGGTACTACGGTTTTGGCAACCACTAGGAAATTATGAGTGTTAATGTAGGGCACAGAGAAATTTAATGTAATCACTATACAAATCGATTTTTATATTAATCCAATCAATGAAGTGGAAATTTACATGATATCGTGAAATAATTCGAAAATGTTAAAATCGATTTAAAACAGTTATGAAAGCTGTTGAGCTCGATAATTTAAGTTTGATTGACTGATAATTAGCCCGTAATTAGTTATAATCAAGAAATAAACAATTATTAAACAAATTGAATTCCTAGAGAAATACTTATCCATTTCCACCAAAATTGATAGTTAGGGTTCTTTTTGCCGCTGATTGCGATTCCAGTTTCGGAAAATGAAAAATCAAAATGACGAATGGAAAGCTGTGGGCTTCCAGTTTTATTTGCGTTAAAGCTTTATACAAATTTTGAATGAACATGTTTGGGCAAATAAAATTTATAACCATATTATTATTAGTACAAAAGTAGAATGAGCAATGAATGGGCGCAAGGAATTGAAGATAACATGGTGAAAACAAAATGAACAGCAAAGACCAAGATATTTCTATGGAGAACTGGAGATAAAGCTGTAGTTAATTCTATATAAGCCTGGAAACCTGTCGGCACAAGAAGGAGGAGGCCAAGGACTACTTGGTGACAGGAGGTGAAAGACGACCTTAAAAGAATTTGAAAATGAAACTAGCAAGAAAAAACTGGTTGATCCTATGTTAAATGATCCATTAGGAAGATCTTGCGGGTTGTCCCGGGTTGAATTCCCCGTGAAGAAGTTTTTTTATTTTTATTGTTAATTTTATTTTTAAATAATTATTCTGCTTGATATTAATAACGACAACAGGTAGATGTTTGAAATATTTAGCAGAATATTCGTTATTATAGATAATGGTACGGTACCCTTCATGAGGGAGTCCGACTGGCAACATCTACTTATAACAGCATCGTATATTTTAAAAGGGAAACCGTAGCATTATACAAATTGGACATTCAATAACTGTACGTTTACCACAAAAAAATTAGTGTAAACATAAAATTGAATTGTTGAATTTTCAATTTGAAGTTATATTACAGTTTATAGAAATTTTTATTTTCTAGTTTTTTTCTTAAGTGGGTCGTAGAAAAAATATGCTGTTCGACTCGTGTGGATTGTCCATATCGCACTTGAACGTTCTCGTGCGATATGGCTATCATATCCACACTAGTTACACAAACTACTATTTCTATCAAAATATGCCCTTTTACATTTAAAAAGAACCTGCCAAATGTCAAATCAATTTATCCATACATTTTAAAGTTATCGAATTAAAACATTCAAGTTTTCAAAATTTCAACATCCTGTATTTAAAAAAGTGAATGTGCTAGACCCCTTATTAATCCTCATATCATTTTGTCCAATTTTACGAGAGGAATCTACATGCAAACGTTGTAATTACCCTTAACGTTCGAGATGCTTATACCATTTTTTGCGCGATCGTATTGAAATAAATTCCAAATAAAATAATTTAAATTTCTTCGAAATGAACGAAATATCAAGTAACATTTATACTTCTCGATCAGTTTAAAATATATTTTGCATTTTGGTGAAATTGTTTTTATGCTATTTATTACTTTTCGACTTCTGAACGGTAAGTGAATCACTTACCGACGTGTTAAACTTAAAAACCAGTAAACACAACCTACCGTCCTGAAAACCGATGCTGTAAATAGACAAAAAAGATCAATCGCGCAAAAAAAATTATGGAAATAATAGTAAAGATTTTTCCGAACAAATTTAAGTAGATCACCAGCACTGCGAATACCAGCTTTGCATAGAATTTTAATATAGCATCGGTGGTTGAGTGGTAGAATGCTCGCCTTCCACGCGGGTGGCCCGGGTTCGATTCCCGGCCGAAGCATATGAATCGCTGCTTCGTAAACGAGAGAGAGACTCAGGAGAGAGCACACGCACGCAAGCAAGGCACATAACGAAGCAACGTAACATAACGTAACGTAACGGTCAGATCTCTTGCGTCGCGACCCCTGGTCGCTCAAACATAACCTGACGTAAAGAACTAAAGTTCCAAAAAACTGTCTTGGATTGGTGTTGCCTCGCTCATCTCTACCTATAGGCGCTACCATTAGCTGCTGTAGTTATGTATTTTTCCAATGCTTCTGGTTTTCAGCGCAATATACTAAATAGCCCTATGCTAGTCCGTTAGGGACTGTGCTAGAGCTCACATCGCACTCATTTTCGTAAATATTTTCAGTTCTTCGAAAAAAAATTGAAACCAACTAAAAATATATGTAATTGATTGTTAAGCATTCTCCGGATGTTTTTAAAACCGGTCCTGAGAGTTCAGTGAGGAGTTGGAATGATTGACAAGGGGTTGATGCGGACTTCTGCATCCATGCAATATTCAAATGTGAGGTAGAGAGACGTAACATGCCTATGAATCAATATGTGGATACACACAACAGATAGGGTGAACGCCAACTGTCACAAAACTGATTTAAAAGCATTCACAATTCAAATGACACAATTCTTTTTTGTTTTGGGAAGTCGAATAAGACAAACTCAAATACAAGAATAAATTCATAAAAGAAATGAAATTTGATAAACTCATGGGTAATTGTCAATTAGAATTACTGTTCTGGATTAGGATTCATAAATAATTTTTACTGGAATGTGTTTCATTAATCAAAAGGAATTCATCAAAATTTTCTCACGTAGACTAAACCCTGTAAAGAGTGGCGAGAGATTAGCTCGACCTCTAAATAGGGCACTTTTTCAAGTGTTTTCAGGAACCCTTGTCCCAAAATTATGGAATGGATTTTTGTAGACAATTACATAATAAGTGCACTTCTTCTCTACATACTTTGCAGTAGTTCTATTACCGGAGATTCACACCTATTGTACAATTGTCCGCAAATATATTGTTGAGTATTCTCCAAGGTATTCTTGTTATAATCTTGTCTATCCTAGGTTACAAGGTTCAGGATATGTAGCAGTCGTCTCAGTTCCTGTTTGTTCAAGAATATTTAATCAATATTTAAGGTCATCTGACGTCGCCATATTGCGAGTCATCGTGCCTGCCGTATATGTTAGTTTATCATTGTTCATACTTGTTTTCTTTTTTTTTATAGCCTAACGTGCCTCGACAGCGCTAGTCATTGGCACAGAAAAAATAGTTACACATGCAATTATTATAAATTTCAAATTAGATTTTACAGTACAGATTAGTAGTCTTCAGGAACTGTAATACTTTCTTGATTTCGGTAGGGCAGTGGAGGGAGCATTTCCTTGAGATTAGGCCTTAGGTACAATTGTTGATATGTAGCGGAAAATTGTTTGCAGACCGTCAGTATGTGCTTAACAGTCACTATATCATTACTGCTATGGCAAACGGGACGATTTCCTGAAGACATAAAATATCCGTGTGTGAGTTTGGTGTGGCTGATTCGGAGTCTTCTGATTACAGTAGCCTCTCTCCGTGTTAAAAAGTTAAGGGAGAGAGGAGAAGTTGATGGATGGGCATCATGAAGTGCTGTCATGCTATTACGTTTGTGAAGTGGATCATTAGATCGGTTGCGAGTTGGACAATGTGTGTTGGGTTGTTATTAGTGGTAGCTTCTTTCGCGTGGCAGTCCGCAGTTTCGTAACCATCAATTCCGATGTGAGATAGAAGCCAGATCAAAAAGTTATATCTAAAGCAACGAGAGTTTGATGGATGTCGTGTATGTTCTGGAAGATTGGGTGGTCAGTGAAGATTGACTGAATGGAGGAAAGGCTGTCAGTACATATTGCAATATTTTTGTGGGGTAGGAACATTCTTTTAGAAGCTTCAAAAATGCTTTGAAGCTCGCCTGTGTGAACGCTACACACTGAAGGGTCTTTTTGTTTTTGTTGCTTATGGTAGTTTTCCATCGAAGCTCGTGTAATTTTATTCATAAAAGAAAGACATTTGATAGTGTGTATTGTGTTTTAAGTTATCAGATCTTCAACAACATAAGTTAACAGTTTATAACTTCGAATTAAAAGTCATGTAACATATGGTCTTTTATTGAATTGTGAGTCAATGTAAAGCTAATATTTTTTTATCTACTTGTATTTTTTATTTTACCAGATCTGTTAAAAAATTCCTTTCAGCTAGGAATCTAGGAGGCAAATTCTTTACCCTTTAACTTTACGAATACTCGTACATATTAATATCGTTGTTGCCACAGTAATACGCATGGAATATTATATGCATTTTAATTGTAATACTAGCGAGTACTCGTTAAGTTGCGAAGGGTCAAAAATAGGTAATGCTATCCCGGGATTATGGGATGGAGATATTGAATGCCGGGACTTATCCCGATATCTATATTATACAAAATAAAACTGGTTTCCAAACTTAAAAGAAAACATTTATATTAATATATAATACACATATGTCCAAAAGTTTGGGATACGTACAAATAATATATTATACCTACGCCTATGGTGGTTTAAAGAATTTTGTTGATATTTATTCTAGAGCGTTTTTTAATGAAAATTATCAAAAATTTGATTCGTTTTTGTAGCAATTTGGTCACATTAAACTGATTTTGGTATTTACACATTATTTCAGTTCTTGTTTAAATTTCATTCAAGCCGTTTAAAAATGCCTAGAAACATGATATCTCATTTCGACAGGTCTAGAGTAATTGAATTGTTACAACAGGGCTTTATTCAAAGTGATATCGCCAATATCATTGGCGTTACTCAGAGTGATGTATCAAAAATTTAAAAAAAAAATCCAAGACACAAATGACGTGAAGGATCGCACCAGAAGTGGCAGAAATCGATGCACAACAGCAACACAAGATCGGCAAATAACATTGATACCTCGAAGAAATCGTCTGGCATCTTACGAGTGTTATCTCCAGAGAAATTGTTAGGCTTAAAGGACTGAATATTTCACGGCAAACAATAACACGCAGACTAAATGCAGTAAATTTGTATCGTAGACCCTTACGTGTTCCCAAACCAACCTATCAATGCAAAATTGTAAGGTTGCAATGGGCTCGAGAAATTTCACATCATGGACCTAGCTGGAATAACGTGATGTTCTCTGATGAATTAAAAATTGGCTTGGTTTGTGATTCGCGAAGAACACTAGTTTGGAGGGCCTCAAGATGATAAGCCCGACTAGAAACAGCCCAACTGCGTGTCCCGCATATGAAGGAGGGAGTATTATGATTTGGGGTGATATTATGAGAAAAACACGGACTCTCCTCTACACGGACGCCTCTACTGGTTCTGGAGAGGAGAGTCCCTGGTGCTGTATACATCGAGGAGGTTTTGAATCCTGTCGTGCGTCTATTCCGAGGAGTAGTAGGTGGAAGATTTGTGTTTATACATGATAACGCACCTCCGCATCGAACAGCAAGAGTACAAAATTTTCTGAAAGGAGGAGGAATATCCACAGTATGGTGGCCCTCAAATTTCCCTGACATGAACGTCATTGAACATACCTGGGACATTCTCAAAACACGCATTAAGAAGTGAAACAATCCTCCTATTACACTACGAGAACTGAAAGATGCTGCTCGTGAAGAATGGGAGAGAATTTCGCAAGCCCAGCTCGACTATTTAATCGACAGCATGCCCAATCGCCTACAGGCAAGCATACAGGCCAAGGGAGGAAATACTTATCATTTATTTTATAAAAAAATATTTTTTTCTATACTGATTATATTTTAAATGTATGTGGTACATTGTAAATTTTTCACTCCAAAAGAATAAACCATTTTTTTTGCATATTGTTTATCTGTCTTGGGATTTGTTTGATTTTGTTGGTACTTGTAGCAAAATGATGTTTAATTATTCAGAAATTTTTTTATATGAAAATCAAAAAAAATATGGAATATTCCAATATTCCAAACTTTTGGACATGTCGGCTGAAGAGTTTTTAAGTAGTCAGAGACTAATTGAAGATTTATGCCAAGATTGCCATCTCATTCAACAAGTCTATTTCTTCAGAAATAATAATAGAAAAGTTCTGAAAGTTTCTCCATTGGCAATGGCTTTTTCAAACGCTGTAGTTTCAATGACAAACCCACAGAGCAGTTTTAATTGGGCAGGCGTACTCCCGCGCATTTGAATCCAGCTTCTATTTGGCTAAGGCTAGTAGGCAACCTAAACACTTCAGGGACCTTGGTTTCTCACCACCTTTGCTCGTGTCTCTAGGCAGAGAGGAGCCAACCTATTTGAGATACTATGGAAATTACTAATTCATGTGGTTATATTTCATATTAATTTTATTATTGAATTCAATATGAAGATATGTCGATCCATTATTAAGTCGTTTGTGTGAAAAAATAAATCTCACCACTTGAAAACAATGGAGTATTAAATCAATGTGCAACAATCCGCTCGTAGATCATATGAGAGAAAAATAAATGGGTGAGATAGTGAAATGGGGTGAGAAACAACGTCAACTTGAAAATAACGTGTCGTATCTAAAGATCTAGCGGCGGACACTTTTAAAAGGGCCTGCGTGCACATTTCGGATTAAGTTATTTATTTTGATAAATGGTAAGTATATTTGATTAATGCTGTTACAGCAGAATTCGATCTGGTAGAAACATTATTTTTTTTAGAAAGAAATGGAAGGAAAATCAGAAAATTCAATAAAAATTAAATATAAAAATATGAGAGATAATTTTGACTATGGTATTCTCGTATATTCTTGTTGAGCGCATTATACAGAGTGGACAGGATTTAATTGACGTATACAGAGATCTCGTAAACCGCAATAGATACAATATCGATTTAATTGAGAAAAAGCTTGCTGTATTGATCGGAAGTTAGAAGGTTGAAAAAATTTTAAATATCTCGACTGTCTCGGAAAATCGTCCTTTTTGTCTTTCAATGTCCCGTTGTTATTACAGAAAATTTAAAAAAATTATTCCTTACTTTTTTAAAAAAACGAGATATTCTATAAATTACCATACCAAAAATTTCATTAGGACCTTTCGTATTTACAAGGTCACCATCAACTTTTTTTTAAACGGACGTGGAATTTTTATTGCAATCTCTTTATGTTTTCTATAGGATACATACAATAGTACAACAGGTTTCATTTTTGAAAAGTCATCATCTTTTACCAAAGTTAAATTGATAATTTTAAAAATTGGGCATTAAATAAGAATTTTTAAAGAAAATAGATACACTAAACGTGTCAAAAAATCTGTTAAATAGGAAAAATTACAGCCGAAAGGGTTGATGCAGCTACGTCTCATATGTCAAGGACACTCGAACACAGAATGGGCTTGTTCAAGAAAAATTTTTTAAGTTAATAATAGAAACAAACTGATTTTAAACAGATTCCCAAAATTTTAGATTTTTCCACGAACGTTTAAACCCTCAAATTAATTGAAGAAATTGGATTGAACGGAAACGGGGCGTGGTTACCTGTGACGTCACACTGCATATGCTATACCTAGCGTTTGAAACACCGCGAGTGGAGAGCTGTGTACGTTGTATATATTATTATATCGTTTTGTGTAAGAAAAAAAACGCTGGACTGTTGACTGCACCTACTGTTTCGTTATTTTATTGTGTAGTGAGTGAGAAAAAAGTGGTAAATGAATAGGTACTATTTGATTCCCGACTGTCCTAACACATCCAAGAATGCACCAGAATGCACATTAAAACAGTGAACAGTTAAACTAAAACCTGGAGTAGTACCAAGATTTTTTGACTGTTCAAAAAATAGAGTTACAATGCATTGCTCACAGCCATGGTCACAGCTTTTACAAGTTAAGCTCAGAAAATAGAGCCTCTGATAATGATAAAGTAGAGGAAGAAAATCAAACGGATATCACACGAATGGAACCTATATCTCGGTAAATTAGGGTTCAGGCTTGCATTGAGGCTTATGTATGTTCCAAAGCGATTCAATGCGGAGGCGAGGGATTTTCTATATGGAAAATGGCTAATAAGAGAAGATGCACTAGCAATGAGATTGTGAGATTGTTCCAAAGGAATCACGGATGGAAAAAGACGGAAAACCTATGAACGAAGAGTTTTCAATATCCACTAGCGGTTCTTCTTCTACATTCACTTCGTCAGAAATAACTCATTTTATCTAGGCACTAATAGGTCAGAAGAAATAAAACATTTTATTTGATAGAAAAAAATATAAAGCTTTATTTGGGAGATCAGAGTCATTCATCATTTGTTTTGAGCTTGTTGAGTGAAAAAATGTGAGCTGGACAAGCTTGATATCTTTTTAACATTAACAAAGATCAAATTGAATTTACCTTATAGGATATTAGGAAACGATACTGCTGTGGCACTTTCCAGAGTATGTAGCATTATACAAAAAACTATACCGTTATTAGCCAGTTACCTTTACCTATTTGAGCAAGTTAAGAAGAGACTTCCTATTCTCTTCAGACGCAGATTATAAAAATGTACAATATAATATATTATAGATTGTTTTTAAATTTTGATCCAAAAGCCAAGTGTGAAATCTTTGTTTTTATTAATTTAGTCCATAAAGATATCGACTTCAGGTGAATTTTCAGAATCTGCATTAATAAATCCAGTATCTACTGAGTACATCTTTAATAGCCAAAATCACTAACACTTTTGAAATTTAAAGATATTGCAGCTGGAACCAACTTTCTTATGTAAAACGTAGCGGTGTACAGAGCACAATATGCAATGTGACGTCACAGTCGGTTCTGTCGCTTTTTGAGGGAGCTCCATTTTCAACCTCTGATATCTAAGTAGTGGGGAAAGTTCAAGAGCTGAAAATGTCACCAGTTATTTTGATGATTCAGTTTTACAAAATAACGTGAGAAAAACCGAGAAAATATTTCATTGATAACAAGCCCATTGAAGCAGCTTTTAACAATTTTTGTGACTGATTTTTAGAGGAAGTTTCAAAATAAATTGTTTAATCTGGAAAGTTTAATAATTTGCCTTAAAAATTTTAATTTAATGCCCAATATTTAAAATTATTGATTTGACTTTAGCAAAGGAGAGCGGAAAAAAAAAACATGATGATTTTTCAATGACGAAACGTGGTAGAATCGTCAAGTATGCTATACCATTGTATGCATCTAATACAAAATCTGAAAAATATTGCCATGAAAAATACAGGTTCGTATTTAAAAAAATAACGTTGATGGTGACCCCGTAAGACGAGATGTGATGAAATTTTTGGTATGGTGATTTATAGAAAACCTCGTTGAGGATAATTTTTTTGATGTATTCCATAATACCAACGGCACATTTAAAAAACGAGTTTACGGTCGAATATCTCCGGAACTACTCGAGATATTTGAAACCTTTTTTAACCATCCAATTTCCCATCAATAAAGAAAATTTGTTCTTCATTTAATCGATATTGTATCCATTGCGGCTTACGAAATCTCTGTACGTAAATCAAAAGTGCAGCTTGAAGAGATCTAAAAAAACTGGAAACTACAATAAGATTAATTTACAAAGAAAAGGGCAAGTTTACAACACTGTTTATTGATGCAGATATTCAAGAATTTGCCTATAATATAAAATTAGGAATCTGAATACATTTTTAAGCTATAAATAAAAATATGCTGTTTATCTCGAGTCAAGACTATCAAATAAATATTGTTTCCTCTGAATACTCATTAAGCAGAATGATAGAATCGTGCAATAGCAATATTATTTTATAATGAAACATCCATGAACACTAGCTATAATTGCAACGATAAGAAAATGGTCATTTTAAGCCTGTAATTGACTATTATTAGTTACAGTCCTCCATAATGCATAAAAATATATGTACTTATGAAAGTATTCAGAGCTGTATTCACGACATGATGCATCTTAAAACCACAAGCTGAAGCCTAATGTATTTAAATATATATACATATCCTCCCGAGATAACTTTTTATTTCATATATCAGAGTTGTATTGAGATTCAAGTAGGCTCAAGCTGGTGCCTATCAAAATTATAATTTAATATTTTTTAAGAAAGAGATAGTGTTTAAATCGTACATTAGTAGAGCCGCAATTTATTATTCTCACTCTTTTAAATATTTCTAACCCTTGTTTGGAGACTTCACTCCGCCCAATACAAACTATACGGTTAAAAGTGACGACTGATTTGAAGTCTAGGTCAGTACTTAATATTTCAGACACTCACTCCGTTCCCTCCACACTCGCCCTCTGAACCTATTTTCCAGAATATTTTAGTATTCTACAATTTGAGGAAAAGTACTTAGTAGTTATTGAAATTTTTTTCATCAAAGACGGACAAGAAAGTAATGCATTGTTTCGCGAGTCAGTTTCCTCCCAGTTCCCTCTAACCCTTTTTAAAATTCTCCAGGCTTTCCTCCGTTGTGGTCCATGTTTTTGGGCTATCATATCACTTCAGGATAAGCCCATTTTCCATGTCTACTCTGCAGTGATTATTAGACGTTAACCGTCTTTTAGTTGTTCAATACAAGACCTAACAAGGATCTCTCCCATCCAAAAAATAATCTGGGTTCACAATTTAAAACATAAATTTAAATTAATAAGTTATCTTTTACAGGTTTTAATGTAAATATTGACGCTTCCCCTAAGTGAAGCCTGGTACACAGAGGGGCCAATGGCTAGGAAAGGTAGAGGAGCAGAAGTGTATAGTGAAATTAGGATCACAGGACGTTCCTTCTCACTATGAGAACATACCTCTGTATTTCAGTTAGATCTACAGTACACAAGGTTATATTAACATCCAGACTGGTAGAGAAAAGCCAGAAAAAACTGAATGTATCGGCACCTCACTAAAGTAAGATAAGTGTGGGTGCCAGGATATGGAAATATATCTGGAAATATACTTTCGAGAAATGGTTCAGCTACCAAATCAGCTCTTGGGACTACAAAGAAAGTGGTCTGGCAACAAATAGAAAAATGGGTGCTAAGCGAACAAAGACTACAGTGGAGGGACACTTCAAAACAGGTACACAGTGAGAGGAGACATGTGTTAAACAGGCTAAGAATCATCACAGGATATCTAACAAGACCTAGTTAAACAATATATAACTCTATAACGGGTATCTCAGCTGCAGAATTTGTAGCATGGAGATCGAGAGCGTAATCCAGATATTATCTAACTGTGAGGCACTGAATCAAAGAGGCAAACAGTTTTCGGAGAGGCCAGTTTGCCAATTTGCAGTCATACGGCACAAATCCGATGAATCTATATAATCTGCTCGTAACGTAACTAGGTGGGAAGCCCAGTATGGAAGTAGATTACAATAAGCCAATAGGTTGCAGTGCTCCTGGTATAGGGTCAGCTTATATGAAAAAATAGAACATTTCTGTTGGTGGAATTGTTTGCAATTTTATTCCCAGAGTTTATTGTAAGAAAAAACATTTCCACCCAAGAGAAATTTTCGTGAATTTATATATTATTACATTTACATTTTCAATAAAAAAATGTGGGTAAGTCCACATCTGCAAATAGGCACTACTTACTATCAGTTCACAATAATATTACTGTCATTCTATAAAATTTGTCATTCTCTTTGTATTAATGGTTGAAAGACCTTCTCTGATTATTATGATTACATTTTTCTATAATTCTCCTGTAAAGTGATCACCATTAACATTTTTTCCATCAACTTAATGATTCTGCAAAATGCACTTTTAAGCTTAATAGCCAATGTGTGAACGACTGAAAATGTAAAGATAATAAAAAAATTTTTTGTCCCTATTGGAATGACTTTTTGTGATAAGGGTCATGAGAAAACATATGTGTTAGAAATCATTAGATAACTTCACAATAATTATCTACTAAGAATTACAGAATTCTTCGATTAGGTATAATTGCCCAAGTGTTAAATTATTGTGCTGTTAAAGGGATTACAAAATTATTTATTAAGCGGGATTAATTGTTGTATGTCTTTCAAACAACAAGAAATAAATAATTTGCAGATATTTTCCCATTAAAAATCATAAAGACAAATTAATGACTGTTGAATGGAATTGGAATCAGAACTTGCTATTTTAGGTAATTCGATATGCTGTAATAAATTATAAATTATAAATAAATATATACAGAAATAATTTCACTCAGTTGTTATTCAATTATATTTTCAATTCATGAAGGTTTTAATTTAATTTCTAATATGCTCGAATGGAGGAAAAATGGCATGGTATGAAATATGGTCGCGTAGCAAAAGTTTGGATTTTGGCTAGAGTGGAATAAAAAAAAAGAAAATACATCATTTTATATTTTTTATCACTTTTTTTCTGATGACAATACATGATGGTACCGCCACCATATCAAATGATGGCTATCACCACAAAATGACGGATTAAGTTTTTAATTTTAAATTCTCTCAGTATGGGTATCAATAATTGGAAGGGTCTAATTAGTGGAAAAATGAAAAAAAATCTGAATCCAAAATATTGTCCGAAACAAAATGGCGAATCATAAATATTTTACAGTGAACAACTAAAAACTTGAAATGAAAAGTTACATAGTGATTTTTGAAGGAAATAATAATGATGCAGATAATATTATACTAAAGGCTGATAAATAATAGGATAATAAGTACCAGTCAGCCCCCCAGTATCCTCATAGAAATAGTTCACACTAAACTATTAATATGGGGCGCGTAAAATTTCTATTATCAACAGTCTACCGCTCATACTATGGCGTGCCGTTTTGGTATTTTATAACATCGTTTTAAAAACAAAAATATCTCTTCTTTCAAAAATGTTTATTCCCTAATTATTCTGTTGATGAATTAAAATTATGTTTTTCATAATAATAATACAGGAATTTCCATGATGAAAAACATAATATAAATTGCCGATTTAAAATTATGGAATACATAATAAAAATTCATGAATTGAAATTATGTGAAACATAATATAAATTAAATTTCCATTATGTATTGAGGTTGCCTATACTAATCTAATGCAAGTACCTGAAATGGTATAGTAAATGCATTACTGCAGAATAGGCAACCTCAATACATAATGTAAATTGAATTTCTATTGTTTTCAATAATTTTAATTCTTGAATTTCTATTATGCTTTTCATAATTTTAAATCGGTAATTTCTATTATGTTTTTCATAATTGAAATACGTGTATTATTATTATTAGAATCATAATTGAAATTCAAGTATTAAAATTATGAAAAGCATAAGTAATTGAAATTCAAGAATTAATATTATGAAAACATTATACAAATTCAAGAATAAAAATTATTGAATAAATAATACATAACGGATTTGTATTATGTTTTTCGTAATTTTTTCTCTTCAATTTCCATTATGTTCTCAATAATTTTAATTGTTGAATTTCTATTATGTTTTTCATGATAATAATACATGAATTTTCATTATGAAAAACATAATAGAAATTACAGATTCAAATTCATAAAAAACATAGATATAGAAATGCAAGAATTAAAATTATGAAAAACATAATAGAAATTAAATTTCCATTATGTATTGAGGTTGCCTATCTTGCAGTAATGCATTTACTATCCGATTTCAGGTACTTGCATTAGAGTAGTATAGGCAACCTCAATACATAATGGAAATTGAATTTCTATTATGTTTTTCATAATTTAAATTCATGAATTCTCATTATGTTTTTCATAATTTTAAATCGACAATTTCTATTATGTTTTTCATAATAGAAATTCCTGTATTATTATTATGAAAAACATAATTTTGATTCTTCAACAGAATAATTACGGAATAAAAATGTTTGAAAGAAGAGATATAATATATTTTTTTCCTCTTTTAACACGATGTTATTAAATACCAAAATGGCACGCCATATTATACAGAACAAGCCAGCCAATCTACATCAAATTGAACAAGCAAAAAAGTTCCATAGGCGTGTATAATTGAAATTTGTAGTAATACAAACACCAACGTTAGGTTATCCAAAGGAAGCAAATCCGCGGTGATTGTACAGACCATAAGAGAGTTATCAAATAAACTGGAATAGTATCAACCTATTTTTTTCTACGCACTTATTAAATCGAAATGAAAGTGTCGCTTCTTGTAAGTATGTCAATGTACAGTGAAGTTGATTCAGTAGTAGTGGGGAACTGGAGTAATATCAATAATTACCCCTGTTTTAAATCTCGCGTTCGAACTGGACTTACTTTGTCGGTATACTTAGGATGCAACTTCTGAAAAAACAACTTTTGCAAAATATGTGTGAAGGTGAATATGTCACTATCATCGTGCGACATCACAGAAAAATCATTCAAATATTTACTCAGGTTACGGTGGAAAAACAGATTGCGAAAAGTCAAGTCATACCATTTACATAAGTTCGACAAGAAAAATATGAGACAAACTACTTGAAAGAGAGAGAAGAATAATTGTGGGCAGTCAGCGATGGGCGTATTCAGTTCCAGAGGCTGGAATAATGTTCATCGCCCCTCATTTTACACAAAATATCATTTGTACAAATTAATCTGCGCTTCTGGTAACAGCGTTTAAAATAGGGGGGCGATGAACATTCTTCCAGCCTCTGGAACTAAATACGCCCATCGCTAACTGCCCTCTGCCCACAATTATTCTTCTTTCCCTTTCAGGTAGTTTTTCTCATATTTTCCTTGTCGTACTTATGTAAATGGTATGACTTGAATAGACTTTTCGCAATCTGTATATACCAACCATGAGATATAGTACTACGATCGATGTGGTTTTTTCTAGATACTTTGAAAAAATAAGATGTAAGTAGGTCATTTTTTACTAATTTTAGTTGGGTACCATAAAATATTACCCAAGTAACATATTTTATTTACCAAGGAAATAATGTTAGATCGAAGCATATGCCTTAGTTTCCCCACACTCAGGCATTGCCTTAGTGGGTAAATCGGTTTGTTTGTCAGCCAGATATCAAATTATTCTCATAAAATTATCTTATTTTGTCTTTGTAATCTTGTTTCTATAATTATTTTGTAATTGTTTATGATGATGAATAAACTTATTATTATTATTATTATATAATTCAGAAAAAATGATAAAGTTTAGCATATTCTAGGCATTATTTTATAGAATAATTTCAGCCTTTCAGCCTTCCTTAAAAGACGTCTTATCTTGTTTAAGACTAAATATTGCAACCAAGTAGCAATAATTGCTAGTAAGTCATGTAAAGTAGCAAAATAATAGGGATAATGACTTTAAAAAATGCCAAAAAAATGAATAGCCAAATTGGAATTTAGTGTGGTCATAAAATGCCTTCAAGTGCTTCAATTAGTGCCATTTATAAGCAATACTATAAAGTTTTGTATTGGAATTAACTTGGACTTAAGTGGAAATTAATTCCAAAAAAAAACCACAGTATTGCTAACCTCAATGTGATTGTGGATCTCAATTCAGTTGAAAGGTTTCATGGTTTCCCAGAAATCATTATAGAACATGGAGAAAAAGATTGGAATAAAAATTAATTGAAAATTACAAGACTATGGAAATTTGGACGAATAGGTGCGTACTACAGGCGTGTACATAAAAGTAGTAACGCAGCTAAAAGTTACAACGAAATAACTATAGACACAGAAGATCACCTTCCTGGTTCTTGGACCTCGTCTCTCTATTGGCCTTGTCGTAGGACTCTTTCTTAATAGGCTGATACCACTACATCCTGGTGGAAAATTTGTTGTTGCTGTTGTTCCCATCCCATGCCTCAGGAGGAACACACACTTTCTAGGGTCTCAATAACTTTAAAGGTGTTCATTTTTTAATACGAAATAATCATAAATATGACCTATAAAACAATCTATTACTCAAAATATAACCTCACAATAATCTTCTTTTTCTTCAACTTTATAATTCTGAAAGCTTTCACAAAGCAATACAAACAGCTATCTAGATTTAAATCCAAAAAGCATAGAAAAATGCTTATTAAAGACATGGCCAAACCGTTTGCTCACGATAATGAGCAATGTTGCCATAGTTTTTATATTTATATATTGATAGGTATATGATACTATTTTTATATAAAGAATATGCAAATATTCTGGTTCAGATCATTATTTGTTTTCAAACTGGGATACAAATTTCAGAAAATCTGGGAAAGATGAATCAATTTAATCCATCACATATAATATTATCAATCAATCCAACTGAAAATACTATGAAAAACTTTAATTTCAATTGGATGTATATAATTTATTGATAGGTATCAAAATTGAATATGACAACACCGTAATTCATAATGAAATAATTTAATTTATAAAGTATATTTTGCTCACAGTTATCACTGGCTCCTCTGTTTTCAGGAAGTATTCACATTTTACAGAAAAGTGAGGTTTTCAGAGATTTCTAATGGTTCACAATGATATTTTTCAGTTTCAAAAACAAAAACAATTGTCATAATATATATTGAAGGAAAAATCTGCCATAAATTTCCAATATCAATCTAATATTTATCCAAAACAAAACTTCATTACATTCTCACGAGAAATGTTTAACTGCGCATGATCATTCAAAGCGTTGAAAGCCATATCTGGACTAAACGACTGCTTCTTTATATCACTCTGATAGCCAATGTTGGCAATCAAATCTAATAAAATGATCTTTTGGTGCCAATTTATGGCTGTTTAGGCCTACAGGTTGAATTGCTAATAAGCTTTCAAATCTACTTCAAGGCCAAACCGCGCGCTCCCTTTAGGTAGCGATTACGTAATGAATGCTACATGTAGGAGCTTTAGTGGACGGTTTTAATTGCCTATTAGCTTCAAGAGTGACACAAAAGTCGATTTTAAATCTACTTCGATGCTTATTCTGTCACTTGGGTAGTTACATTTATAGACAGTGAGACTTAATGCTGCTATCATCTGAATGATTGTATTTATTATGTATTTCGTATTCTAATACGCAGGTAGAAATTAAAATTTATAGTCAGATTTCTTATTATCATTCCCATTTATTTAAGTAAGTTTCAGTTAATTGCCTACAGTCCGAAAAAAGTTCCACTTTTTTCTTGGTTTCACAAAACCACAAAATGTTTTTTTCTACTTATTTTGAATTCTGAATATTTGGGCCAGTACAATACTGTACTCAGTCCCCAATGTAAAGCGAAATCTAGTAAGGCGAAAATTAAGGGCCATCCCGTGTAATGATAAATAATGAAGAAATTTGTGTTGTTCCGACAACTGCCCGATAACCGGGGTATTATCTACAATTAATGAGAATGAAGATTTGCTCGTTGAATATTGTTAGTTAGCTTCAAGTATAACGTCGGTTTTCGTTTAAGCGTCTGGCAGTCGATTTGTTATATCTACGATATAATCAGCATGTCTTATTCTATTATTTTATTTTATTTCAATACAGGATATACTTAGATTGAAAAGTTAGATACCATATAGTTTGCAATTCGATAGCTATCAAAGCAGCATACTACGTTTGTTGCTATATTTGTCGCTGCAAGTCCGGTAGCATTGTGAAAAAATAAAGATATTTACGTGTCTACAATCGAGACAGCATACCGCATTTCCATAGATGAATATTTAGAATACAGGATGTTTCTGTTTCAAAAGCAGTTGAACTGAATCAGTACGAAAAAAGCGTTGCGATTGGGATTTGGAAAGAGAAATGTAGTTTCCCGATGTAGAAATAATTTGCTGGTGGATAATGCCCGGATTCAGAAATAATAAAAGGCTTGGAGTAATTTGTTTAAGAGTTGATTAAAAATGGCAGACTTAAAGCAGGCAGGGATCTTTAGCGACTCCCTCTGATCTCTGACCTGCTTACTTAGAGTCTGATCAGGTTACAGACCTAACTCCACAGCCTATAATAGGCTTTATTAGAAGCCTAGATCCCTCGGACTAAAATACGTGTCTTCCTATTTTGAGACGACCCTTTTCAGGTGAAATTTTAATTTTAAAATCGATAATGAAGTTGCAACCCTACACAGGCTTTCAAAAACATTTTTCCGAATATAAATATATCAGGCTGCAACTTTCACTTCACCCAAAGTTTATGTACAAGAAATTAGCCGAATATAAAGAAACTGTCTTGTCTCACCTTCCTCCTGAGAGAGTGGACGATGGTTGGTTGTGGATCAAGGAGAAAAACGAAAACCACCCACCTTTACAGATATTGAACGATTAGGATAGATAAAAAGGTAGAACGTGTCGCGAGACACATGGTAGGAACTTTAGTTCCTTTTAAGCAAACATTATGTAATACATCTGACGTTATAGATAAACAATTTGCATATTCCTCGGTGGTCGAGTAGTAAGCAAACCAGACTCTCACGCGGTAGACCCGGGTTCGATTCCCCGTGAAGAAGTTTTTTTTAAGTGTTAATTTTATTTTTAAATAATTATTCTGCTTGATATTGATAACGACAACAGGTAGACGTTTGGAATATTTAGCAGAATATTCATTATTACAGATAATGGTACGGTACCCTACATGAGGGAGTCCGACTGGCAACATCTACTTATAACAGCATCGTATATTTAAATTTGAACATTCAAGAACTGTACGTTTACCACAAAAAAATTAGTGGAAATTGAAATGCTAAATTTTCAATTTGAAGTTTTATTACAGTTTATAGAAATTTTTATTTTCTAGATTTTTTCTTCAAACTTCGTCGTCGAGCGATATGGCCATCATATCCACACTAGTTGCACAAACTACTATTTCTATCAAAATATGCCCTATTACATTTGAAAACAACCTGCCAAATGTCAAATCAATTTATCCATCCATTTTAAAGTTATCGAATTAAAACATTCAAGTTTTCAAAATTTCAACATCCTGTATTTAAAAAAGTGAATGTGCTAGACCCCTTATTAATCCTCATATCATTTTGTCCAATTTTACGAGAGGAATCTACATGCAAACGTTGTAATTACCCTTAACGTTCGAGATGCTTATACCATTTTTTGCGCGATCGTATTGAAATAAATTCCAAATAAAATAATTTAAATTTCTTCGAAATGAACGAAATATCAAGTAACATTTATACTTCTCGATCAGTTTAAAACCCCTGGTCGCTCAAACATAACCTGACGTGAAGAACTAAAGTTCCAATAATATTTTTCCGATGATGTGGGTTTGCGATAAACAAAGACACCAAACAACTAATTTCATGGAAGGATGGCATAGTCGTTTAAATTCAAAAATTTTGAAAATACATCCAAATATTTTCCAACTCCTCCAAGTCTTGAAGGAGGAGATGTATGTGATGTAAGGGTATACCCAAAAGATATAGATAATGCTAGCTGGCCCAATCGACCTCCTTGTAATCTAATTGAATGTAATCCACATATGAAACATAAACTCCATTCAAAACAGATAATTTACTCTGATCACTCAATTGAACCTTCATTTGGACCTTATTTTAAAATGGATAGTTCCTGTTCATTTATCAAATGATACGAATCTATAATTATAAGACAAGGACCGACGTTGTAGGTAAATGTTTACAACTAAATAATAATAAAAACCAAAGTTGATTTGAGTTAACATTATGTCGAAAATCAGGTATAATTGGTAATGATCTATATCTATTAAGGAATTATCTTCTACCCAGTCCTTGAGAGAAATCTCAGAGATTAGTAGCTCCTTTATTCTTTAGTCCCAGGAACAATCTTAGGTTATTCATAGAGTTCAGTTTAGTTTTTTTGTTCTGTAGGGGACTCGATCTTATGGAATTTTGTAGGGATGGTTGTTCAACTTAAATACAGGCAGGCACTTAAATTTGTCAAGCTGGACCGATATCCTTTTATAACTCCTATTTTCAAAAATATAATCCGGCTTTTTATTGCACATTTTAAAAATTATCAGTCAAATGGAGTTGTAATCACCCTTAAACAATCGTATTTTATTTGTTCAGTTGTTTAAGCCCATTTATGTTTAAATCCATGTTTTGTCTTTTAACTAAATAAAATGGAGGTTATTATTATATTTTCTCGATTATCTTTTATTGTTAATTTTATTTTCTATCGTAAAATCGTTTATGAGCCTGGACCATCCATTACAATAGCTCATACATTATCAAAAAAATCAATAAAAACTTAAAACGCTTTTATTTTGGTTATTTCATGCCTGTATACAAGCAATAAAGAGAATGGTTTGCTGATCAAAATATAATGATTTATTATACTGCAAAAATAATTGCAGTTTTAAGCACGTGTTAAACCGATTTCGAAATGGAATTAACTGAGTATGAACAGACAAAAAAGTAAAAAAGATCAGTGACGGAGAGACAGGACCATTCTCATTTGATCATAAAATAAAACAATATTTAATGCGATGTAAATTTGTTTACGTTTATTATTGGATACTAAATATGGATAGAAATTGACGTAAAAGACAATAGTGACGTTCTTTAATTGACCTCGTTCTAGCAAAAAATAGAATTCTATATATATAATCAATAAATCCTTCCACCATCGATGATGCAATTATTTATGTACGAATTTACTTCATCACCTTCTGTTCTGTGCCAATTCCGCTACTAGTCACTAGCTTATATCTCTTTTATTTAGTGTACACCTTATTATTTTCTCCCACGTTTTTCTTGGTCTGTCCCTTTTCTTTTTCCCTCTTCTTCTTTCCAAATTTTCCCAACTAATCTAGCTAGTCTCCCTTCTATAACTTCTAAAGTGGACTATACCTAGTGATGAGCAAAACTGGACCAAGACCAATACTCGGATATTCATGGCCTTGTTCTTGTTCATTTTGCCTGGTTCTTGGTATTGCTGGTCTTACAATGCTAAGACTTAAGACTTCCAGACCAAGACTTCTAGACCAACACTTCTGGACCAAGACTTCTAGACCAAGACTTCTAGACCAAGACTTCTAGACCAAGATTTCTAGACCAAGACTTCTAGAAAAAGAATTCTAGACCAGGACTTCTAGGCCAAGACTTCTAGACCAAGACTTCAAGACCAAGACCAGGACTTCAAGACCAAGATCAAGATTTCAATACCAAGACTTCAGGACCTAGACTTCAAGATCAAGACTTCAAGATAAAGACTTCAAGATTTCAGGACTAAGACTTCAAGACCAACACCAAGACTTCAAAACCAAGACTTCTAGACCAAGACTTCAAGAACAAGACTTCAAGACCAATACTTCAAGACTAAGACTTTAAGACCAAGACCAGGACCAAGACCAATTTTGCTTATCAGTAACTATACCTACCACTATATCTTTACTTATATCTATATTCCTTATAGTCTCTCTCTCTCTCTCTTGGTTACTCATATAGATCTTCATAGATATTACATTTCTGTTGATTGTATCTTACTTTTCTATTGTTCTGTTAAGACCCAAGATCACATCCAAATGTTAGTATCGGTCTATATAGCGACTTGAAAACCTTTATTTTTTTCTGCTTTGTTTATTTTTAATTTAAAAATTTTGTATTCATCGCATATTAGTTTATTTGAAAAACAGAATTTCATATTTTATGTAAACTAAAGCATAACTTTCTCAATGGTTATAGTGTCTTTATATTTATTTTTTATTTCGCCTTTATTCAGGAAATTATTAGCGAGTTTAAATCTGGATTACAATAATAGTTTCACTGATAAACATTAAAATATTATTGTTAGAGTAACTTGTTCCAATCGCGTGATCTAATGATGTAGGAATATTGAGTTCAGTCAGCTCTTACTGTCTTAGTCATAAAATCACCGAGCATCCATTCTGTCTGCTCAATTCAGAGGTTGTACGTGAAATTTAAGTCTTAATAAGTTATGTATCTTGATATTATCAGAAATATCATTACTTTTAGTAGAAAAAGTTTTCTCCGTGTTTCATATACTCAGTTGGTCGATGGTAAAAGCAAACTCAACTATCATTATGGGTGGGTAGTAATAATAATAAATAAAATTAAAGGTGGACCGCGCCAATCGATTGGTGGTAGAAAACGGGGTGTCGTACAAATCTTGTTTCTTATCTTGACAGTATCTTATTCCCAGTAGCAAATTACATTATTTACACTAACCATGTAAGGAAATGAACACCGGCAGACCGAAGATACGTTATGTCTGGAGGTTGCTTTTTATTATACCTTTTTTTAATTTGTTCATTTGACTTAATTAGTGTAAGGCATACATTGTAGAAGTAATACGACTACGAACAGGGGCGGACCAAGGTCTAGGCAGCCTAGGCACGGGCCTAGTGCCCGTAATTTTTGGTCCCGAGAATTAGATTTTTAATTTTTATAATACTTAAATTTTATTTTGACATAAAAAACTTGATTTATTTGAGTATGTACTGTTAGTTACTATGATGGCAAAAGATTTAAGAGAGAATAGATGCTAAAAACAAGACTCTTCAATAAAAAGTCGAATCACTAAATACAGCAGGCTTTATTTTTGATTCATAGTTGACAATTTAGAAAAAAAAAGCAGAAAAAGTTGAAGTTATTTCATATATTAATGATATTATAAAAGACGGCAAAAAAACTATTTCATGATAAATTTCCAGATGAAGAAATAAGATTCAGTGACAAAGAACATTTTAAAGTTAATATGAAGTATTATAATTCAAGACTTTCATAAATAAAGAAAATATTATTTAGCCCGTATCCATGTGGCCAGGAAAATAATATTATGGCAGCATTCCCTAATTTAACCACAACACTAAGAATTTATGTAACCCCCAGTAAGCAATGCAAGAGGTGAAAGATTTTAATCAGTAATGACCAGAATAAAAAAAAATTTAAAATCCACATGAGGTCAACAAAGATTAAATAGTTTATCATTACTTTATATAGTTAAAAGTGAGAAAAAATGCCATAAATTTGGGAATATTTGTTTGAGTATATATTGTTCATATTAATAAATTATGTTTATAATTTTTGTAATATAACTATTTTCTTCAATTTTTTTCTTGGAATTCGATAATTGAATAGAGCTGCATACTATAATGTTAACTTTAAGTATAAACTAACAAACGCAAAGTATGTGTCATGACTGAATTGCAATGTTACATAGGGCCCGCTTCAACCTTAGTCCGCCACTGGTCATGAAATAAAATTACTAGCTCAATAAAATACGAGAAAAATGACATCACACCTTCTAGTTTTGAGTGTAAGGCTCATTAAGTATTTTGAATACAAAGTTGCTTCTATAAAAATAATAGTGAGCTTCTATTCTATGGGAATTGAAGATAATCATTGTTTTGTCAATTAATCACATTAGAAGGGAATTTATTGGCTCAAACTTATTTTTATTTCGCTACAAATACAGTGTGTCATGAAGTGTTATAAATTGGAAAATTTCATAGATTAAGATTAATTCTTAAGAAAAATTTGGAATATCAATAAGCCTTCAAAAAACTTCTTGAATAACAGGGAGGAACAGTGAAATTTTTCCAATAATTGAAAAATATATGGCAGCAAAGAAACAGGAAACTTATCGTCTTAATCACTTATAAACCAAAAACTGTGAATGAGCCATTTGATAAAAGATATTTAAATTAGGATTAATCGAGTTTACCACCGTGTAGGTCCGAATTACATAATAGTCGAGCGGATAAAGCACAAAAAGGGCTCAAAGTTCGGAATTTTTTCCCTAAAGACGGATCGGAATGCGGTTTTTTGCATTCGCTTCGGAAAATTATTTGTAAAAAATGTACCTACTTTGTTCCCATTACAAATCGGGAATTGCATCGCTGCAGTCAAAAATGCATGCCAAAAATGCATAAATGTAAAAACTCTGTAAATAAGAGTCAGAACTGGCTCAAATCTGGTACCCGGGGGTTTTCGAGGTCGCTGATCACGAATATGATGTTGAAATTGACCCCTCGGACACCTGGGACTCAGGAACGACGATGAACCTCGTCTCCGTGGGACTCTCCAAGAAATCACGAGGGGAGCGAAAAAAACTCCGCGCCCGGGGGTTCTTCGGGTGGCTGAATTCAAATATGGCATCGGCAAACACCCCCCGGACACCTGGTGCCCCCGAACCTCGACCTGTACATCATCCCCGAGAACTTTCTTGACAATATCGACAAAAACAGCCCGGGAATTATTGGAGGCGTGTTTTTTGAGGCGCGAAATCACAATTTCACGTCGAAAACGA
>CAJUYI010001245.1:43838-61159 GCA_910591695.1 Galerucella pusilla
ATGAAGGTTACTATTGCCCTTCTCCATGCTCCAGGTATATAACCCAGCCGGCCGATCCATCTACCTCGATATTCTTCATCCAGGTAGCGTCTTACTGCACCATAATAATGTGCAGGAGCACTATCTTGTTGAAATCTTATTTCCAGATTGCGAAATTCATCTGGATTATCTTCCAGAATTTCAAGAATTAACGGATCAATTGCATTTTGTAACATCTCCAGATACACTACACCGCTTGAATTTGAATTTTGGAAGACAGGACCAACTATGTGGTTTCCCAAAATATCTGCCCAAACATTGACTTTTTCTGGAAAATGGGTATGTTGTTCACGAAAGGTATGAGGATTTGTGTCACTCCAATACCTTACATTCTGTGTATTCACATTTCCATTAAGGCATAAAGTATTTTCGTCACTAAAACAAATTGTTTTTGTGTAATGTGGGTGTTGACTAATTTTATTTGTCATACATTCACAGAATTCGAGTCTTCTGTCGGGGTCGTCATCCGAAAGGTGGTGCACCAACACTCTCTGTACTGTACTTTCATTTACTTCACAGATAGACGCAACTTTAGTTGAAGAGGAAGTAGGATTTACTACCATTTCAGCAACTATATCAATTTTTTATCATCAATAAATGTTGGTCGACCAGATCGTTTGGCATCTTGAACACTACCTGTTGCTTCAAACTTGTGTGAAGATACTCCCTCAAATAAGTTCTCCAGATAGGGCGATCTGGGTATCTCTCCTTAAATAAACGTTCCGCTTCATGGAGATTCTTTCTAGATTCACCAAATATTAAGATAGCTGCTACTTTGTCGGCTTGAGTACGTACCATTTTGCCTACTATGTAAACTCCCGTTAAACAATAATAAAATTAAATATTCAAGCTATTTAGAAAAACTTTGCAAAGCAACAAATACTATTAAATTAATAACGTCAATTTTTTTGGCAACTAACCAGAGGTGGACTGAAAAATCTTCAATATTTGAATGTGAAATGATAATTTTGGTATTGATTTCAATTAGCCGTCAAAATTAGTTTAAGCCCAAACAAAATTAATATGGCTATGTAGCCAATGTCAATGCCTTTCAAACGAGATATCACTTGCCATAAGGTTCTATTTAAAATTATTGGCCAGAGTGGCACTGTGACGTCATCTATTACTATTACGTCACCATTCGTAGAAAAGTTTGCAACACTTTATTTTCACCCTCCAAATTTTATTAATGTAAGTGTAGCCGTTCAAAAGATACGAGGGGGGAAGGGACTTTTGAATAGCACTGTACACTGTAGAATTCCACTCATAAGTGGATATGGGGGGATATAGGAGCACGTGAAAATATTTGCTTTTTCAGAAATAATGTGTTATTAATAGTTTTCTGTATTTAGTTGTATTTAGTTGTTGATTAGTACGGAGGCTAAAGTGACTTTTTTATTATAAAATTGATTACCGTATATTGATATACAAAATAATTGTAGGTAGACATTACTGTAATAACTTGTCAAAGTAAAAGTCATAATGGTGTTGATTTAAGAACCTACTTATAACTTATAACTTATTGACTTGTGATTTACGAGTCGATTAAAATAAAATGTGAAAGTGGAAAATATGATAACCTAGATTATATATACATATACAAAACAATTCGCCTTAATTATCTCTCAAACAATTGAAAAAAAAGGTATATCTAGAGAATTCATTGAAGGAACCCTCTACAATAAATCATTTTCAACATTCCTCTTAAATGTATAGCATTTCAACGAAATTTTTTTAGAGGCCTGATAAAAACTAATTGAGTTACAGAAAAGCCCCATAAAACAGTAAAAAAATTTTGGTCTGTTGCTTTTAAAAACTGACGCAAAAGATTTAAAGTGTCATAAAACACTGTCAAACATTCTATAGAAGATGTTGGGTCTACTACTTGAGTATTTGAAAATCTAGATTTCTATTGGTCAATTTTTCAGTTTTATAATGAAAACCAGTGTTATAATGAGTATCATTATGAAACTGAAAATTGGCATTTAATTAACAACTTATAGTATTCAGATTTATTTTAATGTGGACCACACTGGTTCCGTTAATCAGAGCTTAATCTGAACAATCACAAAATTATAATTATCTTGTAACAAAACATGCTCAACACTGTTTAAGGATGCAGGATACGTATTAAATTAAAAAAATCTCAGTGTGATGAGTCATGTGCAATCTGCAACGTAAAGTAATTACGGAAATTAATTTTTTTCCAGAATCATTATCTGATTTTAGTATGCAACTTTGTTTATGATGCTAGAATTAACTTGTATTTAAGCAGATGTATACAATCAGATATTTAATTCGCCATTTTTATGTTCGGCATAATTGTGCATAGATGAGCGTTAAAATTACTTTCAATAGTTTGGTATTTTACCTTATATAATATTAGATATAAGATCATTAATACAAATACAGCGCGATCGTGAATTGTGCCTCCCCCGCCATAACCTCTGAAAGGAATGAGATATAATAATGAGATAAAAACTATATCAAACTAAGGGAAATTATTGTAAGTATCGCTGCTAATAGTGACATGCACCTTACTTGAATTGTCTGATAGAGAAAACTTGCAAGGTCACAAAATACTTCATTTGGAAAATATTTCAATTATCTAAAGGTCAATAATAACAATTTAAGATTTTTATGCTTATAGTGGCTTATCGTGAAGTAAATCAAAATAAATAGTTCATTTACTAAGTTTGTAAAAAGTTCGCAGGTATTGGGTATGCATAGCTGGTAGACTTTGATAACAATCACAACAATAAGTAAAATGACACTACGTAATTTAGTAGTACAAAATAAGTTTTGGTCATTCCTTGTAATTTCGCTAAGTAGACCAGTGTAGACGCGGTGTAGACCGTTAATTCACTACCTGAAGCCTTCCTAGGCTAGATCGGTTATCCCAAAAACTATAATGGTACTTTCCGACATCAAAAACTCGATTCTTCCACGTTGCGGGAAGCGCTATATGCTTTTCTAGCCTTTTAGCTTAGTTATTGATAAAACTATAAGCTTGAATATCAAAAGTCACGATGAATGTATGCATATTATTGGGGTGACAATCACTAAGATCTAGAAGATCTATTGTGGTCACTTCTTTAAGCCAGTATTAGAGACAACTGGTACCTTTAGTCTGGTTCATTGGAGGGATCTGAGGAAATCTGCAAGTATCAATAATTAAGATATGTCAATATTATCGACAGTGAAATATTTTTGTGTTGATTAGCTCAGTTATCAATGAAGGAAACTGTCAATCCAAATTTTTTGTGATATAATGTTTTGCAAATAAATTAGATCGTTTTAAAATCCAGATATTTTCTACAAAATAAAAGCTCAAACGATCGCTGTTATTGCAACCAAATAATTAATAACATGATGATTTGAAAAAGAAATTAATTAATCCTGCATTTTTTTAATCTCCGTTCTCCGTTCTTAAAAGCTTTTTACGCTTACCGTTTTCAAAATTTAATCATGAAAAGATTTTATTTACTGTACCATTCATTCATTTCAATTATGATAAATTAACAGTAAAATAGTGCTAGTCAATTGTAATCATAAAATGAATCGATTTTAAAATGTCACCGAACGCTTCCTGGTGAAGAGACAAATTGCAAATCAATAAATAATGCATTTATCTGTATAAAATCATTCGGATAGAAATCAGTAGAAATTTATCGCTCGAGTCGTTCCTAACCAACAATGGTCAAATATTTCATCGTTTTTTATTATCGATGACACATCTTGCCTAAATTCACCACCTAAACCCCTAAATGGCTTTAAACAGCATCACCCTAAGATTTTTGTCTGAACTCAACTCGGCAATCACATTCAATAGTGATAGTTGGGGTGACACTTGTAATAAAAAGTGGCAGTTGTTCTACGTTGATCAATTATTGTCACCCTTTTAAATGTATTCATTTCGGTTTTGAAGGGTAAAAGTCAGGTAAAGCTTAATATTCCATTAAAAATATTTCGCCGTCTTGTTTTCATCGGTAATAAAATAGTGATTTTCCACCTTTCTTATATAAACAGCTACAAACAGTGCATCTATATTCAGCTGCCTACTAACTTTTTGATGTCATACATTCCATAATATTATTTTATGGGTAATTAAATATGTTTAGACTTGCAGTTTGACAGTTGAATAATAATTATTGAATATATTATGTACTTTCAAATGTTTGGCAATACAGTATAAATTTGTTTTCTAATTATACAGTTGAACATAAACACAAGACATTATTTCTTAAAAACAACAATAAATGATGTCTAGATATTATGTGTGTCATGTATCCTAGACTAGATTTTCCTTTATATTCTCAAAGTCGTTAAATGTTTCACGTAATGGAGACAGGCGTTCACCCGACATAACAAAAATCATATAACCAACTGAGAATTTCTATTTACGTGTATTATCTTCTCACATCGTTATAAATGTTTTCAATAAAGATTTAAATAGTTCTTTGTTGTGATTAGTATACAATTACTCTGGTAATAACACATTTAAATTATGTATGGCTTTGGTTGTTCGAACAAAAACAAATAGACATTTATGTAAAAAAAACTTGTGGAAGTATAATTGCGGTGTTATTAATATAAAAGTGGTTGTTTCAACTCTTTCTCAACTCAATTATTAAAAAGTAATATTTCATTTTGTTCAATCAAAGTCTACAAGACGAGTTTAGATCTTCAGTGTTATTGAAATGTTATTCAACCCAAAAACATAAGAACTAGTTTTGAATTATTAGCGATTAGATAATAGTATCATACCAATCATTATAACGCCTTAGAAATTTGAAAAATACTTTTCAAAGAGTAGACCGTTCTCTTAAAACAAACATCTACTTCTCAGGCAATGTGTCCCGACAGACAATGAATTACTTAAATATGACAATTGTTGCGGGAAACTGTAATAAAGCAACAAAAAAGTGATATGGTTGAATGTCCATCTTGACCAAAATATTGAATGACATAATTTCAAATATATTTATTTACATGTCATACATTGGATATATTAGACGTGACAAAGACTGGCGCTGCTCTTTCGAACCAGTTGAACCATCTACTGCTACACATGACTGACAAATGTTTGATTTTCAACCAGCTTTTTCTCTTGCTACTAATTTTTTTATTAGGAAAATTGTTGCTACTATTACGTAATTGCAGTAGCAGAGCTTTTTGTTGGGATAGTAGGTTTCCCATCCTTCAGAACCTCTAGATTCTAATTTTATTTAACTATTGACTGTTAACATTCTCTCGCATTTAGCGGAAGTCCAGTTACTTCTGTTACTTCTTTTAGTGCTGACTAAAATTCAAAGGAAATCCTTAAATTTGCTTTTATATTACCTTATCCTGATTTTGGTTTCTGACAAACCTATCTTTTTTTCCTTACAAACATGTCTTCCCCCAGGCAGAACTGCAGCTTGATTTTATCGTTAGAATTCAATATTTATTTAATAAAAATTACAAAACTTTTTCCTGCAGCGAGCATAACGTTACAAAACATTGAAATCATAATTTATTGATTATAGTGTAAGCCGATTCCATCTATTTCTGCTAGTACAGTCCAGTTTTAAATTCACCTAATGTTTTGAGTGATTAAATTTCCTTTTTAATCAAATATAGTTTCTTCTTACACTCATATTACACCAATGGATTTATTTGATTGCTTTCAGTTTTTGTAATGCAATTTTAACTTCAAATAATGCCACCCTTGTCGTGTAGTTTTGCGGTGCCCAACAATATTGATCTCAAATTACTGTTACAAAGGAAACGAACTTTTGTTTAAAACTCAATGTGTCTATCGTATTAGATTCATAAATGCCAAACTGACCAATAGTAACGTAACCAAGTTATCAAATTAAACACATGATAACATATGATGTAAGTTGAACAAAAAAGCTGTTCTCTTCGAACGCTTTCTTTTAAATTTTCATCGGTTTATGGCTATTTACTCTAAAAAGATATCCAAATTATATCAGTTGCTATATATTAACTTTTTTTCAATATATGTTCCATATTTGATTCTTCTCTGACAGTTTCATTTCTTATGCGATTTCTTCTGATGACTTCTTCATCTATTTTATGAGAGCCCAACTGTTTTTTGATATTTCCTTTTTAATCCAAGAGGTTTCTACTTAGTGCATACCTTAGGATGTACTAGATCCCATTATCCATTATTTTACTTCTGCCTCCTATTTTCCCTTCCTTTGAATAGCTATAAATAGCTTTTCACTTGCTTCAACTGTACTTGGGGCATGCTAATATCAACCATTTGTATCTACTAGCAGTAGTAGTAGTACTAGTCACAAAGACCCACCTGCAATCATTGTAGAAAACATATTTTCTTGTGACCTCTAATAGACTTCTAATAGACTTGGGCTACCAACTGAAAGAGAAAATATACTGCTAAATGATCACCCTGCCCTGAATAGGCCTTTAAATTACCTAAAAGAATCCAATCTTATGCAAAGAATATAAAATATACAACTGAATAAGACAAAATGACCTTAGCTGTCGTAGCTCTGCAAAAAAATGAGTGGATTTCACAAAATAAGGATTCAAACAGTAAATTCAACCATTGTCCACCTGTCATTTATTAGGTGTGTTCTTTTTGACTGAGATCTCAGCTCACTTCAGTTAAAGTGATCTGAGATAAAGTGATGTGAGTAAGCACCAAAAAGAACGAACTACTCAATTGAAATGCGCGATCTGCCGCCGCATGCGTGAATAAGAGAAAACATATAAATTCGTATCAGCATCTAATAATGTTATTGTATCCAAAATTATTTCTCTTTCATTTAGTCAATTGATAATTTGTAACAAAAGAAAATTAGGTTATGTCTGTTTATATGTAAACAAAATCAAATATTTCTTCATCCCCTCCACTTTATTTCCGACTCAAGTCCAACCTTACATCACCTCACTTCGAAGTGAGTGAATCAAAAAGAACGCGCACATTACCGATGTATGTATGTATGTATGTGTGTGTTTTGGGGTGACATTCACTGAGACCTAAAAGATCTATTGTGCCCCCTTACTTCCACTCAGTTTCTGAGGAGAGTCTCAGAAAGTAGTAGTTCCTTGTGAGCTGAGATTAACTGAGATCTCAGTCAAAAAGAACACACCTATTGTTGCATGTATATATTAAATATTCAAATGTTTTCTTTATATTTTTGGTGTTTCTATTTCTCATATTAATTTAAAATTGGGCATTTCTTTACTGTCGCCGTATTACAAAGTGAAGTGAATTATTATTTTTTAATGTAAGAAATATTTGAAAAGTAATCATAAAATATGAACTCAATACAAACGAATATCAAAATTTCCTTGGGGACGCAATGAATGTGTGTGTAGATGAAAAAAGGCACATTCGTCTCTTAGTTTGGTGATACCAACATCAAAGACGTTTTCCTTTATATTGCTATTACTGTCAATCGACATGTAAAATTTAATCCCAAAGCGGTATGTAGTCCCTGTGGAGTGGATGCCTTTCAATCACCCAATGTTCGTTCTTTGGATTAGAACAAACGAATGAGCAGACCTTTAAGGTAAACAGTAGAATGCGAAAATCCTCAGAACAGTGGCGGCAAGTTGAATACGAAAATATATTCAAAAATCATGTTATAATTCAAAAACAAAGTAATTGAAATAAACAATTGTTTACATTATTATAGGTAATTTTATACGTATACTTATTTACAATTGCAAAACTATGACTTTCCATATTTTTTCCACGCTCATTTCAGAAAGCTTTTCTTACGTCTTCCTTTTTCTCTTGCTAGTATTTTTTCCAAAAATATTTTCTTGTCAGCTACTTTGTCCTGAACTTCTTTCTTCTTTTCTTTTTCGACTTTCCTTTATAGGTATTTGGTACCTTTTGTTATTAATTTTAAGAATATCCTTAAATATTATAAATTTTTTGTTCCTTCTCGTGTGAATGTTGTTGATACAGTGTTGCTCAAATATTCCCACCACGCTGCAGATATCAAAATAGCTGTTTGATTTCTCCACTCTACTTATCCTTTTGTACAAAGTTCAATCAACGTTAATAATCAAATTGAATAGTTCCGATTTAGGTAAATAAATAATCTGCTTGGGGTTTTTTAACATTTTGCAATAAATTCCTCCTTACCGGACCGCCAATGAGCCATAGTCGATGTAATGAGCTGAGGAGCAGTTATTCAAATATGCTTTTGTTGAAGATCACAGGTTCCGCTGCGAAGCAATCGTAAGGTAGTTCTTTTAATGGGATGATATTTTTTATTTGGTTTTACTTTGTGAAATTACTTTTAATGGAGATTTTCCCTAACAACAGAGGAAGGAAACGGGATAAATTAATAATCTACATATGAGAGTTTCGGGATAAAGACACACGAATATTAGACTGAAGCAGTATCAAAAGAATTACTGTGACTGAAATAAGACTGACGATTTTTGTTGAGGCTTAGATTCAGAAGTTTTGTACGGATTTGTGTAATTTTATGAAATCGGAAGATGGCAAACAACATTATGTGAAAGGGGGATTTTGAAATAATATAATTTGGAGAAATTGATTATAATATATACCGAGTCGTCTGAAGCCATAATATATTTTAAAAGGATCCATATTTTAAAATGGCAATGGGATGAAAAAATTTGAGGTTTTATATTACAAACCTGGCTTAATCAAATGTAATATTGTGGGTAAGATTGATGCGACTAAAATTTAAATGAAAAAACAAAAAAATTATTATTATAACTGATATTTTTTCCAGAGAACGAACTTAGTATTACGGTTACAGTTATCCAGCAGCAAACACCTGAATTTATTATGAATTATTTGATTTCAAAGTGTGTATAATTTGTATAGGTGAAAGCGATTAGCTTTTGATAATTACTATCCTAATTTATTTGCGATTAGTTAAGTGCATATGCTGATAGAAAATCATCTTGTCTATCAAATGAAAATAATCGTTAATATACAGTAGGTAACCATGTTTCAGGTGTAATGGCATAGATGACTGAAACTATTTTACTTGACAGACAAATGTATTCGGATAATCGTAATGTACATTACCATTCCAAGCCGGAAACTAAAAATGTCAACATTTTGAAGATTAGTTTATGGAAACTTGAGCAAATTAGTAAGGATGAAATTCGACGAAAACATCAAGCAGCCATGGCATTATGTCTCCAAATAGAAGAAATAATGAATGATATTACTTGCTTTCCAAATTTCAACTGTTATGACTTAGTTTTATCAATAACATACACTATAGTATATAAGGGCTGCTAAAGCGTTTCCTGTATGTGTGACACACAACTCTTTTTTGCCTACCGAATAAACCAAAATATAGGAAATTATAACTGACATGCACTGAGGTTTGAAGAAAAAATTCACGTTAAACATCAAAGTACTCAAGTGACAGATGGTGGAAAACTCCAATAATCGTGGCGTTATGAATTTTCTGCCCATGGGCTGCTAAACAATACTTTCCGCACTATTTTTGGTGTTGTCGGATTGTTTTGGGGTTTTTCGGGAATGAAAGAAAAATATATATATCTCAGTTGTAATTCAATAAAATAATTCCGGGCATGTGAATATTGCTACTCAAATATTTAGTTTATTTGAAACTAGTTTTTCCACTACTAGGCACAGCTTTCTATGTGCAAGATACAAAAGAAGGAAAAACCTATAAACTAAGCAAGATTCAATACAACGGATTCCCTATCTGTCATCCAATGTTTGAATAAGAATGCAGTAGATATCAACGCTCACCCGCACATAAGGAAAATCCAATCCCTATTACACCAACTCACTAAACAGAGCGAAATCCAATTAATATCGGTAAAAGCGCATTATGGAATCTACGGCAACGAAAAAGCTGACCAGTTAGCCAAAACAAGTGCTGAAAAAGAGGAATGTCCATCGAACGAACTGGCACTACAAGATTGCATAAATATGTATAAAAATAAATGTCAAGCAGCATGGAAAGAAAAATGGGATCATTATGTAAAAACAAAACCTACCAGATACACACTTCTGCATAGTGAAATACCAAAACACCGGTGGTATAAAGAAACTAATTACTCACGTAGGGAAATCAGCTGTATAATTAGAATGAAATTTGGACACGCGTCGTACCCAGTCCACTTAAGCAGAATGGGCGTAATCGAATCAAACTTATGCACAACCTGCAATGTCATAGGAATCTGGACCACATATTTTTTGAATGCATGAAATATTGAATTGCCACGGAAGAACTTTATAATGATATAACACGTGAAAAAATATGCCTTCCCGTTAACATATTACACCTATTGGCGCTGAATAACATTAAAATATTAGATTGTCTAGTAAAATTTATAAGGATGACTATCATATCCATATAGTTAGGTTAGTTAGGTTTGATAGAGTTCGTGACCTTTGTTTCCCAACCCAAATGTGTATATACCTTCCATCCGAGGTCTACCTGTGTATGTGTTCAAACAATGCCCTGAACGACCCCAGGGCGAGAAAAATTGTAACCCTGTACTAATCCTTAGATAGTGAAGCGATGATAATTTGAATTGCAGTGGACGATAGGTTGATAGGATAAATCAGGATAGGATATATTTACAATATGAAGGCACATAACAATCTGTCTGTATCTGTATCTGTAGAGTAGGGAGGGTGAGTGTGTAGGCTCACATCACTTAGGCCACATGTGACCCATTGTACATCATCCTGATGAGTTGCCTTCTCAGGAAGGTGGACAGGTCACTAGGAGACATCTCCTTTATATCGGCAGGTGTAGGCCAAGACTCACCGAACACACACTCTCTTATTGACGATAACTCCGGACACTCGCATAAGACATGCCTGACAGTTTCATCTTCCTGTTCACACATCCTGCATAGAGGTGTGTCCACTAGCCCCATAGTATGGAGGTGTTTCCTCAGTTGACAGTGACCAGTCAGAAATCCTACTGTTAAACGCAGGTTTTTCCTGGTCATTGCCAAATATTTCCCATAGCCCATAACAAATACAATATCGAATCTGATTGATGCTTCATTAAAATTATATTGGCTTAAATTGGCTGCATGGAGTCCTCCAAACGCCATAAAAGAAAAGAAAAAAAAAGGTGTGAAATTGACCATTATTGCCTCTTCTAGCCAACTGAGAAGTTGAATTTCTCTATTAGCACTCAACTAAAAATGACTGATGATCATAATATAACGAAAACTAACAGCGTACTTGTCAGTCAGACGACGGGGTGTGATGCCTTTTGGTCAATATAATAAGTTAACAATAATATTTAAATAAAAGACATAAATTCCCTTGAAGCTAATTTCAATAAATCATAAGAACGTTGAATCGTTACATAAATAGAAGTAGAAAGGTCACACGTACGAAGTCAAGTTCAGAGCGTGAAATAAACATAAATAGTATTATTTATATTTACTTATGACGAACCTGACTATAAATATGCAAACGATAGTGTTTCAAGAACTATTGATATTAGTGTTAATGTTAATGTGAATGTTAGAATATGAATATCACTATTCATAAGTAATAAGTAGTATAATGTATACTAGTAAGCTTAAGTAATAAATAGAACGTATCCCAGTGCTACAGGTAGTTGTTTTATTCCTGTAAGATGACCCTCCGAGTGACCAGCAACACCATCAGTTGATAGGCTGATCCACGTCGAATACCACCCCGTAACAACCCCATTACAGGGGTAAGCGCTTCTCTTGGTGCGTTTGTTAATGATGTTGTCTTAAATTTGGCAAGTTGTGGAAGAAATTGTAGGTATATACACCATGGTGGGGAAGAAATTTATAAGCCTCACACCCTATTCCGCTCGGGGCAAAGCCCCTCGCGAAATAATTTTGGTGCTCGGTCAATAATAATAATAGTTTTCACCATCTTGGTGTATAATATACTATTAGATAGACGTAACTATATCATTTAAGCCAACCTATAACATAAAACCCGATTTTCGAATCTTCCTCTATCACTTACGTCATGTTATGAAACTCCTTAACGTCTCTCTCTGTTCAATCATTTAGTTGCCAGCTATGCTCCGGCATGCTTGTAAACTATATTTGTGCTGGCAATACGGAGATATTAGCCCTTTCCATGTGTGGAAGGATGTTTTCTATCGTAATTACTGTATTGATTCAAAAATATTCAAACTTTTCTTTTCATTCAAGGAATATGGTCCAGTGCTGTTTACATGCTAAATTCCGATGCTTAATACCGTGCTAACACAAACTGTTCATGTGATTTTTCGAAAGAAAGCAATAACCTTTATCATCATCCGATGGATGTGCTGTTGGTCTTCCATTATTACATAAATGTTTTCCATTAAAAGGTACCAAAGTAATTTCAATTAAGCTCTTAGTATAATAAGACAATTAGTCACATTATATCAATACCCATACATTCAATTTGTTACACCGAGATGACACGTTTTGTGGTGAGAAGGTATTTATTATGCCGCTAGTTTCCCTTTCAATAATATAATTATATTTGTAAATATATTCCTTTAATAAAACTATTTTAGTATGGAATATAATGCAACCGAATGAACCAAATGTATTTTACGTGCTCCTTAAATATAAAATTTTAGGTAATAAAATGACATCTCGATATTTTTACGAGCACTTTATACTCGCTACTCACACTAGTAGATCAAATTGTGGTCGGGACAATGGTTTATCAAACAAAGGGAATCCGCATTTTGAGTCGATCCACTGAAAGCTCAATAATGTCAATAATATATTCACTTTATTTGTTTGCATTCACTATACTTTTATTATATCCGAAGAGATAATGTTTATAATGTGCTCGAGTTCATAAATGCATGAGATTTCGAGAATGAAACGATTTGATGATAGATTGGTTATGTGCGGCTATGAAATACATTTAGTTTATATTTCTACGAAAACTTTATTTTTTTATAGGAGATATTTAATTCAAGAGTTCGGTAAACATAAAAATAAGCTTAATACAGAAGAATCAAAAAATTCTTTGAATTGAACAATATGTTTCCTCAATTAACTTGAAGATAATAATCGCACCTTCCGGTATTTTTGGTTAGGTGCACCCATCTTTAAGTTTAATTTCACTTAGTAATCGATCTCTGGGAATAATATTTATTCCATTCATGCTTTGTAGGTTTCACCAGTATTCGATTCAATGATAAAAAGTTTATTTCTCGAATTAAATTTACTACTATTCCATCAGCAGGTTTTAAATTCAGGAATAGTATTATATTAATTTTTTCCAAGTTAACATTAAATGACTAATATGCTATTTTCTGCTAACTCATATTACTTATTATAAGCAAAGTATTAAAATTTTTGGAACTTTAGTTCTTTACGTCAGGTTATGTTTGAGCGACCGGAGGTCGCGACTCAAAAGATCTGACCGTTACGTTACGTTACGTTGCTTTGCTTCGTTATGTGCCTTGCTTGCGTGCGTGTGCTCCCTCCTAAGTCTCTCGTTTACGAAGCAGCGATTCATATTCTTCGGCCGGGAATCGAACCCGGTCCGCCCGCGTGAAAGGCGAGCATTCTACCACTGAACCACCGATGCTATATCGAAATTCTATGCAAAGCTGGTATTCACAGTGCTGGTGATATACTTGAATTTGTTCGGATAAATTTTTACTATTATTTCCATAATTGTTTTTGCGCGATTGATCTTTTTTGTTTATTTACAGCATCGGTTGTCAGGACGGTAGGTTGTGTTTACTGGTTTCTCAGTTTAACACGTCGGTAAGTGATGATTTACTTACCGTTCAGACGTCGAAAAGTAATAAATAGCATAAAAACAATTTCACCAAAATGCCAAATATATTTTAAACTGATCGAGAAGTATAAATGTCACTTTTGACATTTCGTTCATTTCGAAGAAATTTAATTTATTTCAATACGATCGCGCAAAAAATGGTAAGAGCATCTCGAACGTTGAGGGTAATTACAACGTTTGCATGTAGACTCTTCTCCTCCTCCTTACTTTTCGAAATACAGGGTGTTTAAATTTTGAAAACTTGAATGTTTTAAGTTAGTTAGTTTAGTGTGGACTTTTTCATATCAATAGACAATGGCAACAAAATGCATTATAAATATTTGGAAAATCTCTCTCTCTCTCTCTCTCTCTCTCTCTCTCTCTCTCTCTCTCTCTCAGAAACACATGTACCAAACTCGCTGCGACGTACCGTATGCCACTCTATGCTGGATTAACCGCTGCGAACCAGGGTTGGGAATCTCTGAACGAGCGAGGCTACTGCCATCTAGGGAGTCGAAAAATATACTAAATTGCGGATTTAATGGGACCATGAAGAGAACTGTAACGCCGTTGAAAAATACTTCCACTGACTTCCACCCACAATACACTATTTAACCTAACCTAACAACAAATGTTTAAAGACGATTTTTTCGGTTAGTAGTACTTACATAATTTTCCAAATCATCGTTCTGGGTTAGTTTAGTTTAGTGTGGAGTTTTTTATATCAATAGACAATGGCAACAAAATGCATAGTTATATAAGGACTGTAGTGTGAGGTGCACAAGGTAAGTTTTATTTTAAAAAGTGACAAAATATTAAAGTAGTTACTCTTTTATACAGCTTTAGCTTCAGTGTTATATTATCTGTGCTGCGAACTATCCCGTTAAAATCACGAATAAGTTTTAGACCGTTTGAAAGAGATTGCAGAGCACGCTTGCAGCTATATAAAATATCAACGATCGCGCGAAACACATGCGTTATTCCACTGGTGGGCTTTACTAACGGTTAACCGCATTTGGGTTGTTATTTAAGCTTGCTCTCGCAGTTTTTTTATCTAGTTCAAAAGAGTTGCGTGAAGGACTTTGGGAAAACGTTGTTGCACCCAGTTTTAGAGCAATTTGGTCAGTTATTTTTGGGTATTCATCTACCATGACATTTATAGAAAACAAATGAGGGTTTTAAATCGTCTATTTCCGTTTGTTTCATTTTTAATTTCAATGAACGACCATGTCGTCAAAGAGAATTTTTTTTAAAGATCGCGTGGGTATATAATGGATGCGAGCGTGACTTTGGTATCAGATAACCGAAAAATATACGAAGCTTCAACGTTGGCCTGTTAGTTAAACAACTAACTTTATAACCAAACGCGACCAATCTGCTCTTTCCAACGAAAACTGAACGTGTCCTACGAACACGTTTGAAGCGCTCTTATCAGCTGTCATTTACCGTGTTTATTTTCGTATAGATCTTAAAACTGAAGCTCCCCAAACTTTCTGTGTTCATGTAGGCTTCTTCACGAGAAACACCTGTTTTATTTTTGAGTTCAAATCCATGAGTTCATCGCCGTTAAAATAAACTTCTAAGGTTAGGTTAACGTTGTAATGTATGTATCCTACTATGGATACTTGGTGCATTAGAAGTGTGGAAGGGCCTCTGACTAGGTGGTGTTGCTGGTCACTTGGTGTGTCATCTCACAGGAATTAAAAACAACTACTGGAATCACTGGGTCATGTTCTTTTTATTACCTTACTTTACTATTATACATTAACTCACTTATTACTAGTACTAATTAGAATATTAAGTAAAATGATTACGATGAATAGAATACACTTTGAATGTCTTTAGGACATCTTAGAATAATTAAGTAATGAATTAGAATTGATTAGAATGATTCAGAATACTTTAGAATGAATTAGAATTGATTAGAATGAATTCGAATACATTAGAATAATTTAGAATGAATGTTAAAACACTTTCGTTAACATATTTATACGACGAGTCAAGTTCAGCGTTTTTGTAAATATAAAACAATTCTGTTTATGTTTATTTCACGCTCTGAACTTGACATCCTACGTGAGACCTTCCTCTTTCATATTGGTCAACGATTCATGCTTTATAGAAATTAGCTTCAAGGGAATTTATGTCTTTATTCATAATAATACCATAATAATAATTTAAATAATTAATAAATAATATTTCAGCCAAAAAGCATCACACCTTCCCCTTTTACAAAAAGAATAAATTCCGTTGAGCTTCCTTTCCCCCAATGAAATAAATTTACAATTATCCAAAAAATAGATGATAGATGATTATTAAATAATGTCATTAACCTATGGTAACATATATTTATAATCTAATGTATGTCCATTGTCATTAAAATTGTTTACGATAACTTAATTGTTTGTCTTGTTTATTTATAATCACTTAATGTTTTTGTTTACGATAACTTAATTGTTTGTCATGATTTTTCGCAGTCTTCTGACCACTCGAATTTTACCTTTTTACTAGATAATTTATTAAGAGGTATGCATATTTCAGCGAAATTGGGAATGAAACGTCTGTAATAGTTACAGAATGCTACGAACCTTTTAGATTCTTCTGAATTTTTGGGAACTGGATATTGCTCAATGACTGAATATTTTGCCTTGTCGGGTAGAACCCCTTCACTAGACAAATTGTGTCCTAAATATGTTACTTCTCGTCTGAAGAATTGACATTTTTGTGGATTTAATTTAAGGTTGAATTTCCGACATGTGCTAAACACCCTTTCGAGATTACTTAAATGATGATTTTCTGACATCCCTATTACAACTATATCATCCATATAAAGAAATGCTTTTTCTGGAGTTAATCCTGAAAATGCTATGGACATCATCCTTGAAAAACTATTTGGACTTATGTTCAAACCAAATGGTAATCTTGTATACTGAAAGGAACCTTTTTCTGTGCTAAAAGATGTATATTTCCTTGAAGACGGTTCTAAGGGAATTTGATGAAAACCTGACATAAGATCTATGACTGAAAACCATTTCGACCTCCCTAGCTGATCTAAGATCGAATCTATTCTAGGTAATGGAAATTTATCTGTGACTATTTTCTTATTTAATTGCCTGAAATCTATACAAAGTCTCCAAGATTTCTCTCCATTGATTGCCTTTTTGGGAACAAGTAAAACTGGACTGTTATAATCTGAGATTGAAGATTCAATTATACCTTGATCTAATAACTTTTGGACCTGATCGTTAAGTTCTGAAGATTGAGAATGTGGCGTGCGATAATTTTTAATATATACTGGAGTATCAACCTTTACCAATAGCTTTTGCTCATAAAAATTATTATGCGTTAAAATGTCATTTTTTAAAGCAGAAATATCTGAAAAATTCTCACAAAGATTTATTAGCTTATCCCTGACGTATTCTGGTACCTCTAAATTCAATGTTTTTCCTAATTCTTTCATCCTATTCTTACTTTCATTGGTCACAGCATATACATGAAATAAATTTAAATCCAATATTTTAATGTT
>CAJUYI010001246.1:0-11711 GCA_910591695.1 Galerucella pusilla
TTTTTAAATATACAACAGGACTAAAAATGGCTGCCTTAAATTAAAACGCGCGCGCCGCTCTCTCTCTCTCTTACACATTGTCTCGCTGCTCTCTCTCTAACACACGGTTTTCCCTATACTTATGGTTGAACATACATAGACCATCTACTTATCTTTAATTAAATAATTGTGTAAGACGCACGTCGCTTTAACAATTGTTCCAACGAGTTCAACACGACACTCAAATCGAGCCGCTAGAATTCCAAAGGCATTTTCCACCACCCGGCGTGCTCTGCAGAGACGGTAGTTAAATATTCTTTTAGAGTCCGTTAAGTCCGATTGTGGATAAGCACGCATTAAATTCGTCATCAGTGGAAACGCTTCATCGCCCACAAAAACATATGGTAATTCTACTCCCCCTGGATATAATGGCTCATCAGAAGGTAACTTTAATCCCCCAGTTCTTAGTTTTCTTCCAAAGGTACTAGCGCTTAGTATTCCACTGTCGCTAAATCTTCCCATAGATCCGACGTCTATATAAATAAATTTTCTGTTGGAATCAACAACTGCCAACAAAACAATGGAAAAAGTTCTCTTGTAATTAGAAAAATTTGAGCCTGAGTTGAACGGCGCTTTTATGGTCACATGCTTGCCGTCAATTGCACCGACACAATGATCAAACTGGCAATTATCCTTAAAACCTTTTGCAACTTTTTTCCAGGTATTAGTGTTTGGCTCTTTGAGCACCTGGGGTTGCAGATGCTGCCACAATGCTTGACATACTTCTTCTACAATCTTCGACACTGTTCGTTCAACCATCCTGTAACTATAAGCAATTGCTCTAAACGAGTCTCCAGCAGCTGGAAATCTGAAAAAAAATTTGTTTCAGTGAAAGAAGCAAAGGTCTTGTGGAAGAAACTGCGAGATGGCCATAGGCAACCCCTAAATAAACGTAAAACAACAACAGGTCAAGCTGCAAATAATGACACAAAACCTTGGATATATGAAAAACAAATGGATTTTCTAGTTCCGCATCTAACCAATAGACCCAGAAGTACCAACGCCTTTCATAGCAACGATGGTGGTACCAATGCCACTGATACTGAACAAGTAACTGAAAATGCTGAAGAAATTGAAGAAAACTCTGAATTACCGACAGTACAACAAAATACAACAAATCAGCCATTACAACCAGATACAACAAATCAGCAATCACAGCAAAACCCATCGCAAGTTAAAAGAAAAACCGACAAAATGACTGCCTATCTAGAACAAGAACAAAAACGACGGGAGCAAAGATCGATTAACCGAGACTTATTTAGAAGAGAAATACTTAGCCGAGAAAATAACGTAAAACCAACTCAAGATGCAGCCCTAAAAAAGTTTTTTGACAGCATGCATGACGAAACAAACAAGCTTTCCGATTATTTGCAAATAAAGGTTCAACGACAGATCTTTAATAGTGTTATGGAGGCCCGTGAAGAACAACTTAGCAATAAACGTCCATGTCAACAATATACACAATCTATGCCTCTTCCATGTTCTTCACTTGCGACAGACTCTTCTATTTCATATTCCAACGTTCACTCCCCAAATTCTTTACCATCTTTATCGCGCCCTTCTTCATCAAACGCTCAATGGCCACAGCACAACATTACCTCTCCAGAACCACAAGAACATGACAATGAAGATCTTCGAAGCTATTTAAGTAATGACACAACTTATCACGATATGTAATTATTTTTGTTCTACTGTTAAATGAATAAAGTCATTCTTTTAAATGTTTGTATTTATAAATCAATTCTATGACTTACCTTAAAGTAACTGCTAATCGCTCTAACGAACTAATACTTTCTCTCATATATGTGTGTCTTTTCTTTATGTCTTCATTTATCAACTTATGAAGTTCATAGAACTTATTTCTGTCCATCCGAAAGTAATTAGTGAATTTTTCATCATTTCACTTATTAAATAACAAAAATTCTCCGCGTGATTTTCTAAATTTAATATGATCATTTATCCAACACTTTTTTTGCTTTTTAATGTTTATTGTTGCTATAAAGTTGTCATACATAGTATCATCGTCTTCATCTGACGAACTATCTATGGAATCTAGCAATAACACATCGTCTCCGATCATTTTCTTCAACAACTGACGTAAGGTATATGAATATCGTACCATGTCTTCAGCCACCATAATATAATATATATTATATTATCGCACACCGTGTGCAGCCGGCTTAATATAATATATATTATATTAGAGTGCAAACATAAAATATATATTATATTATCGTACGCCGTGTGCAGCCGGCTTAATATAACATATATTATATTAGAGTGCAAACATAAAATATATAAGTATTATATTATCGTAGGGCGACGACCCAGCACTGTAGTGGAACGCGTTCGATGCGATAATTACAGTCAAGCAAGGTCGGACATGGTTAGTACTTGGATGGGTGACGACCATGCCAGGGAAATCCATCGTATGGGGCCCGTACAGCCTGCAGCGGACTAGCATATCACATCTCGCAGGCATTATACCAATGAGCACGAGGTATAATGTAGATATGCCGTCTTTCGGAGGAGACGTAAAACCGAGGTCCCGAGTCCATGGTTCCGGTTAGGGGTAGAGTGCTCCCGGCGTCGGTGATTAGCCACAGTCGCAGAAATAGACCGACGTTAAATAACAGAATAAAAAAAAATAAATTATATTATCGTACGCCGTGTGCAGCCGGCTTAATTCTTATGATCTATTAGTAAATTTATCGAATTAGTTGTTATCGGAAATAATTGCCTTACTTTTGATTAAAGATTTAAAATCAAAATATCTGCAGTGGCGTACATTGTACATGCATATTTTTTTTTCGGTAATATTTTTGCCTTTTCTATATCTTCAGAGTATGTATCATAAGTACCTACATTTTTTTAGTATCTATCTTTTTTGACGTTTCGTTGTGCAATAAACAATTCGTGAAGTATTTTTGTGTCTTATCGTATCTTTTTGTGTTTTTTGAGTATTTGAGATACCAAAAACGCTGTTCTATTGAGAACAACTTTCCGTGAATGTTTTACATTTTCTGGATTTATCTAGTTTTATGCACCTTTGGAGTCTAGAATCTTTTGGAACAAAATTTTATGCACAAACATTTCTTGAACTTTGAAACTTTGAAATTTGGATTCGGATATGGGTGTAGCATTCCCTTATCGTTAGTATATTGAGAAATTATCTTTGTTTGCTTGGTAGCACTTTTATTCTCAATATATGATTTATCTTGGTCCCTTTATCTTTTGACACGAGTACAAATAACACATTGTTTTTTTGCACAACGAAATAACGAAAAATTATCTTTACCTTAGTACTGAATAATACATAGAAAAACATTATTTCATCGTGGCACATTTCTCTACAATAGTTGATGACAGAACTAATTTTTTTTCCGTAAATTCTTCATCTTAAAATTTCATTTGCGTATCTTTAATTCAGTTTTTCGGCAATAAAACCACATTCAATTTTATCTATCTCGTTGATATGCTTAACATCTTAGGTAGTTGCTTTGTGTCATATCGCTAGCACTGTCAAAATATTTGCTGTGTTTGTGTGAGGATTTTTTTTTGATGTTTTGCTTGCGCGATGACCAATGGCTACTGTGGACGCTAACTGGCAACCTCCCTGGTAGAACTTAGAAAAAATATCATCTAACTTTCCGGTGAAAATTTTTGACAGTCACTCTCTCAATTTCTGTCTCTCTTCTCTCTTAGTCAAATTTGTCGGAATTTTGTCTTTTTTTTAATCTTTGGATTATATTTTATCACTATGTTTGACTTTGCTTTTCACTAGTTTATTTTTGTCTTAGGTACGTTTTTTCTTGTGAAATATGATGCAAAATTTCATATGAAAGGTTCAGTGTTGGTGTCTCGAATATTTTTTCTATCTTTCTTGTCGTAGAGATTTTCCTTTTCTCTGACTATAAATTTGATAATGACTTAACTTTCTTTCCCTACTGATTAGTAAAATAGCATTCGTGTTCTAGGATAAAGTAAGTTAATAAATATCTTCCTGGTCGGATGGAATTCCAATCTGAGAATTATAATAGAAAATCCGTTGGGAATTTTAAGAAAATTTTCAAATATTCAATAAATATTATAGTTTTGTAAATTTAAAATGCATAGTCAAATTAAATTAAGTTTAAACAGTAGGATTTCTGACTGGTCACTGTCAACTAAGTAAACACCTCCATACTATGGGGCTAGTGGACACACCTCTATGCAGGATGTGTGAACAGGAAGATGAAACTGTCAAGCATGTCTTATGCGAGTGTCCGGAGTTATCGTCAATAAGAGAGTGTGTGTTCGGTGAATCTAGGCCTACACCTGCCGATATAAAGGAGATGTCTCCCAGTGACCTGTCCACCTTCCTTAGAAGGACAGGATGGACAATGACCTAGGAGGACAACTCCTCAGGAGGATGTACAATGGGTCACATGTGGCCTAAGTGCTGTGAGCCTACACACTCACCCTCCCTACTCTACAGATACAGAGAAATTAAGTTTAATAAACCTGTTGGTGCACAAACATAAAGGTTATTAAATATTGGGTCTTCTTGATTTGAATAAATTGTCGGATATACCCTAAGTATTCTTGAGGGTGATATTTAATCTTCATTATCTTATCTTAATTATCGTAGTTTACCTTAATTATCGTATCTTATCGTATCTAAGTGGACAAGGTATGAAACTTACTGTACTATAATATATTTTATAGTACTTATCTTTATCTTATCTTTGCAGGCAAATAATGTCTTGTCTGTATTTATATACCGAAAGGGTATATAAATTTTTTTTTTGAAGACCATTGGCAATTTGACTTTGCAATTAGTTTAAATATTTGCTGATATATCATGGGATATCGAAAGTTATTATCTTAATTCATTATCTTAGTTATCAAATTTTTTCATTATCTCAACTATCTTGAAATTTTATTATCTTAAAAGTTTGAAATTTCAATTTTCTCACTTATCTTGAAATTTTCATTACCTCTACGTTGAAAATTTTTAGTATTTTAATTGTTTTAAATATTTTTATCTACATGCTCGAGATATCAACTTACATTGCAAAAATTCTTTTTGCTTATCTACATTCAATACCTTACCTCAAATCTTGTCTTCTTAATTTTTTTTTGTATCTACTTGTTCATTACCCATCTCTATCTATAATCATTCCGGAAGATTGATTTAGATATTTCACTTATAGACATGGATTCAATTTGTCTATATTTTATTGCATCCCTTTTCCTTTTTTGATATTTTTTTGGTTGGATCTCTCAGCAGTGGGTGTTGAAGGGCTCAGAGCGGTCTGGAATGTGTTCCAGGGTTCAGCGTCGGGGGGTTAATCAGCCTGGGAGGCAGAGGTGACTGAGGTCTGCTGTCATCAGTTAAATCTACTTGGGGGGTTAGCTACTGCGTTTGTGCCAACATGGCTCACATATCGCTCTGGGGATTTTCCAACAGTACTGTTGTGGGATGCCGTTGTGAGTTTCTTTTCCCTAAAATTTTAGCTTGACGGAAGCTATATTCTGTTAGGGGGTTAGATCGAGCCTCCTTGAACTTGTTGTATCAGCTTGTTCCAGAAATTTTTCTTTTTTGTTGTTGTTGTTATTTTTTCACCTAGTTTATCGATCCTAGAAGCTTCTCTATTTAAGGAACGTTGTGTTGTATTGTCATGGTGTTTCAGGTTTGGATTTCGGCTGAAGCTGAGATTGAAGATCACGACGCGAGGTCCTTCTCATTAGGCGGAAGTCGATTTCTTGATCAGTGATGCCGTGGTGGTGCACATATCCGACCAAAAATATGAGTCGTTTTAGATTGTTTTTTTTTGTAGTTTATATTATATTATATTATGGTATAATATATTTGAAATTTCAGCTTGACAGGAGCTATATTCTGTTAGGGAGTGAAATTAACTTCCTTGGCTTTGCTCCAAAACTTATATTAGTAGTTTCTTTAGTTAATAATTTTTTTATTGGGTTAAATTTATTGGATAAATTCTTTTTTGTAATAGTAAGAAAAGACGGACGTATATTGAATATAATAACACCTATGATAACCATATAATTTTTATGGATGATAATCAATGTATCTGGTGGGAAGTCTCATTTTTTTATCGTATCTTATCTCGTGACATTATATTTGAGAACTCACAGATACAGTGATCTATCATCAAATCAAAGGTTGAATTAATTACCTTGAATATTCAATTTTCTTATTGATTTGTAATAATAATAATAATAATAATAATAATACTTATTCCTTTCTTCTCAAAACTTACCATTCAAAGTTTTGTGTATCTTTCTTTTTCCTATGAATTAACTATTTGGTTCTTGAAATTGTTCCTTTTTCCTTCTTCAATTTGAAAATGTTTTTTTTTTCTGTGTTTCACTCTCTTCTGATAACACATGGTAATAGTTATGTGTTATATAATTTTCTTTTCATTCAGCATCATGAAATTTTTATGTTTTGCATTTATAAAAAAATTTTTTTTTGTGAAAAAATTTTTTTTTTCTTGGTAGTAGGGGTGTGTAACGTTATATTTGACCACTATCATTGGAATATTTAAATATATACCGGACGGCGAGTAGCCAGTCCTTTTTCCTTATCAACATGTGATTCTCGTCGAAAACCTGTAGCACCGATCACCGCTGAAAGGCAAAATTTTTACATTTAATTTGCGACGAATAATCTCCGTTGGTGAGGTTCAGTATACACTGATATTGGTCAAATATTTCAATTCTTCTTTCTTATAGAGAGATAGAAATTAAGAACACACTGTTGATATGTAAATTATTTCTCGAAGCGGAGCATGTGAACAGGAGAGGAATATACAACGTATGTCGATTGCTCATCGCATAGTGCAACAATTTAATAGCGAGTAGTGAGAATAAGCTTTCTTTTTCCTGTGAACCATGAAACAGTCCAGTTGAATTTTTAAAATTTATCTTCTATTAAAAATTTATCTTTTCTAAAATGCATTCAATGTGAATGCACTTACTTAGTACCTGGACTTACTGAGTACCTGAGATTTCGTTCCTGGAGGTTAGTACCTGAGACGTACCTGAGACCACAAAACAGTCTGGAACTTTGTACCTGAACTTTGTACTTGCCAATTCCGGACGAAGTAGTTTCCATCAGACACGTGGAAAATTAAGGAAAGTAACAAGTGAACCAATTTTGAGCCAACGTGCTTCAACTCACAAAACCAACATTTTTTTTATATTTTACTGTGATATTTTCAATCCTCATACAACTTGTGAATTTAACAACGTTGTTCATATTCCTTCCCTTCCAACATTTCCAGGTTTGTTGATAGAGAGTAGTGAGGTGGAAGCAAGTCGACTAATATTATTCAGGGTGGCGCCCACTTACCTTTGTTGATTAACTTTAATTACATTTCTCAACTTGATTTATCAACTCATTAAATTCATTTCGTTTCTTAACTTCATTTATTATCTCATTAACTTCAATATAACTTAAATAAAGTAGGATTACCCGCGAACCGGTTAGACTACTCCCTGAATTGATATTAGTTTGGTCTCCGAATTCACACCTGAGGTGCTCTCCACATTGAGTCGCCGTTGCAATTTATCTTGCCTTATTATTTTAAATAAATATCAAGTAACAGTAACTTCGACCCTGCTTCCTTACTTTCAAGAAAGAACAGGTCCACTTAGAGGATTGATCGAAAGTTTATTTATTTCCGTTACAAAACCCCGTAAGAAAATTTCCACACAGACACTCAGTAGCTGGATCAAGAGTATTATGCGGAAAAGTAGTGTGGATACGGAGAAATTTACTGCTCATAGCACGAGGCACGCTTCGACCTCGGCTGGTTTATCCTTTGCGTAGACAGTTTCGTCTAATTAATGAAAAATGGTTTTTCAATGTATGCATGTTTAGCAGTTAAGTTTAATTACTTCAGTGTCATTAGCTGTCAGGTTGGAATAATTTTTTGAGAAAATGTATAATGTTCGAAATCCTTTTCTTTTATGTTTAGAATACTTTTGGCTCTTAGTCGTATTTTTAAAATCAACATTATCCGAGTATTTTCTTTTATTGTGTTTTATGGTCACCTACTAATGAAAAATTACCTTTGGACTAGGATTTTTCCTTTTCGCAACTCTCTAAATATCTACATAGCATCTTATTTACGTGACGAGGCCGAATATAATAACAAGATCAAACGAACTTACTTGTGATGTTCGATCATGATTATATGAAGGCGGCCTTCATATAATCATGATCGACCATCACAGGTAAGTTCGTTCGCCTTAGGCCTCGTCGAAGTAAATAAGGTCCCCCCTTTATACACCCAATCACCTGAAAAGTTGCAAAAAATGTTCGCCCAAAATAAAGACTGAAGTGCGATAGGCACCCCGGGGACGAGCGGTAAAAAGGTTTTTGTTCACTTTAAAATATGTGACGATAACGCCAGAGTTGAGGGTACTACATAGCATCTTATTTACATCGACGAGGCCTTCATATAATCAAGATCGAACATCACAGGTGAGCTTGTTTGATCTTGTTATTATTAAATATTGAAAAAAAGGATTCAAGTTGAACAGTCGACGAGTTAATAGTCCTTACAAATACTCTTGTTGGTTAAATAACTATTGATGCATCATTATCCGCCAAATAAAGTTTACCTTATTTACTAATAATTCACCGATCAATCTATCAATTTCCACAAAAAGCTGTCTGAAAGGGCCGCAAATCTGCCAGTCACGATTTTCTTGAAAAACTGCTTTAGCGTCTAATGGGCGTTTGACTTCGTTAATAGAAATGTTGAGTGTATAAACACGATAACATTGTGAGAAGAATTACGCTGGCAAATAGAATGACTCAACATAATACTTGTTTTCGAGATTATCAGGGTTTGCTTGACAGCACAAATAAACAAAAAATAAAACATTCTCGTAAAAAATCTGGAAAATAAGGAAAAAAGCTGGCGTGCAGCTATTGACACACATGATGTCAAGTATAATATTCACGTTGAATGAAAGTGGTGGATGGAAATTAAAAATGTTAGAGCCTTTATGATTGTAACCTAGTACTGGGAGAGATGGTCTGATACTGTTCTCATGTAAAGATATATTATCATGTAAGTGAGTGTAGGATATTGATATTCCGTATGAAATAAATAGTATACCACGTTCCAAAATAGCTTGTTTTGACTCATGCCAACATGATTTATTTAATACCAAAATCCACAACAGGTGGACGTTTATCCGAAAAGATAATGGTTACTTTCACACAGTCAGGTCTTTTCCATGAAGTGGCAGTGTCTTCCACAGATAAGGGTAAGTAAGCCGTAGGGGTTATCTTATCTGTCATATCTAAAATGAGAATGGATATTTGGTATCCCCGCATTTGAATATTTGATTCTCTCGCTCTTCCGTCTTATCTTATTGTCTTTCAGTTTGTAGTTTAAGGTATGCAGACACGCCCGAATTATTTTTCTTAAAAAGAATACTATTATTAACTATGAATACACCTGATTTTATAGTAAGGTTTGAGACTGTTAGAGCTAAATGTATTTTTAACATATGTAAAACAACCCTCTAAATTGGTTGCTCAAAATGTTATACATGGATGAAAATAGGTACTCTAAATATGTTTTTATGAACAAATTAGGAAAATTGATTGTATGAATAATTGATGTGCTCGGGTGTCTTGAATTAAGGAGCTATTTCAATTAATTGGTCGTGAAAACACATGCAGCACTCTTAGTCCTGATTGTCTACGATTAAACCCGAAAAAGTTGCTCTCTGCCTACTACAATAAATTGAGAAAGAAGACAGAATTGTCAGTTAATAGCATTTTACCCTGCATTTAATAACTCTGGTAAAGGACCTAAAAGTTTTTTGAATCTTAAACTGGCCATTGGACTCCACGTATTATTGCTCTACCACGAATCTGCAATATCGAAAATCCACATTGAATAATATTTCATATGAAATGTAATGTAATATGTAATGAAACCGAAAACTGAATATTTAGAATATCGGAAATGCCTCATAAGCTAGTTGGAAAATATCACGGAAGTAGTAGTTGCAAAATGTATCTCCGATTAATATTATACAGTGTGGAAACCACTTATGGAATAAAATTCTTTATGTCATTATTTTAGGAAATTATAAAAAATGCCGGGACACGTCAACTTTTGATATTGATTCGTTCGTTATGTAAACATAAATTTAAATGTACAGGGTGATTCACGCAAGTATGACATAGTCGGTATTGTTTTTTTAATGAAACACCTTGTATATTGGTATATTTTTGAAATCCTCTTAATGAACCGATTTCAACAAACTAAATAATGTATGGTCTATTATGAATTATACAGGGTGAAATTTTAAAATTAATAATTTATTACACTTTAAATAGTGGTACTTGGTACCAATCGATTGGAAATTTCTCAAACTCTGACATTCCGCTTGGGATTCGTTTTATATCGTTTGGCAATTTTTGTTGTACGAACGGGTAGGAAATTTTAACCATTTGACAGTAATATCTTTGATAAAAATGAGCTAAAAGTTCATCATCACCTGAAGAAAAGCTGAAAAAAATAAAGAATAAGTAAATAGTTTTGTGATGTGTGTTATTCTTTGGCCATCCTAATAAAGACAGTGATTTTTTTTCAAATGTCCAGTATTACAACATACAAATTATTTTACTCACGTTTTATTTTAGGAGAAACTGACTGGTTAGCTATTTCCATGTTTGTTTTTACTGTAATAAGAAAATAGTGAAAATTTGTCACTTTCTACAGCATCACAATACACATGTCTCATGTTCAAACTGAAAATTTGATCCCGGTCAGCAAATTATTCTGATAGTTGGCAACTGATCCGAAACAGCAAATTTCTTTCTTCGAACAAAGGATTTTTAAATCACCAACTGTCAAATTGTTTCTATGAACGCTTTTTTTTGAATGCGCATGCTTCTGACGGTTTCTGATAGTTTCTAACTGTTCTACGAACAAACCTATTTACTAGCCATATTGTTTGAACTATTGAACAGCCTGTCAGGAAAAACTACGTGAGAAATGTATAAGTTTTGATAAAACGGGTTACCCCATTTTATAAAACCAGCTGGTACCCCATTTTATCGTACTGGTACAGTATTTACAAAATGTGTTGTGACTCCGCTAAAATGTATAGTTTCCTTCTACAAGATATATCATTACATGGCTTAAAAAGTAATTAGACCTATAGATATTTACCTGAGCTTATATTGTTGACGATTTAGAGTCCTTAAAAAAACTATTCACCATAAAATTTCAATAAATCGTTCAAAAAATTAACTTTTGTCTGCAAAATCTGGAAAAACCATTCACGTTCCTCTAAGCAACTAAATAGAATCATACCCAACGCGGTTGACCACCTCCAAATGCTAATGGTGGAGACAAAGGCACGAACGTGGGGGGGGGAACCCCGTCTTATCCGACTACCTCATTTTATCCAACTCTTCCCTACTATGTGCAGCTCATCATCAAGAATAGATAGTGGTAGATGAAACTTATCTTTTGCTCAGCGAATGAAAAGAAAATAGATATTACTTGTTGAAAAATGGTCTGCGGTAATTACGTTTGCGGTATTTTGACGTTTATTAAATGCGCGATTCACTTCTTCACGTCCCTTACTACGTTTTTTTTTTTTTTTTTTTTTTTTTTTTT
>CAJUYI010001246.1:42780-61150 GCA_910591695.1 Galerucella pusilla
ATACCATTCTCACATCCATTTTTTGGATATCTTGTAGGTAATCATGACTCTACATTCGTAAACGATATAACTCCATCATCGCAGGCTGGTACAATATTTAAATCCTATTTAATAATAATAATAATAATAAAGGTATTTTATTTTTTTTCCTCATCATTACATTTACAATAAGATAGTAGAAGTAAAAAGAGTAAGAGCGAGAGAGAAAAAAACGCATAAAGATCAGGTGACTACCACACCAAATTGATATGGCAGTCTCTGTTTTCCATCTTAGGCGTTGAGTGATTCAAAGAATTATTGAAGATATTATAACATAGTTCTAACAAAATTCGATACAAATAAAAATGATAATATTAATAGGTAACACAATTCAAACGACAATAACAATACTGATAATAATAATAATAATAATAATAAACAATAACAATAAAAACAAATAAAAGCTACTTCATATCATAGAAATACACAAAATAAATACTACATACCAATGTTCATACGTTGGTCGCGAAACAAAACTGATTTCATTCCATTTGAGAAATAACTCTCCTCAAACTTTTTTGGTGTCAAACAATTCCTGTTTTGTCTCTAGGTTTGGTATCATTTGTTCTTGATATATTGATATATAGGAGATATATAGTTCTTCGGATTATATTATTTTGTATTTCGTCAGTACATTTGGTTTTATTATGGTCACTTAGTTTGTCTCGTTCATGTATTGGCTTATTAATAATATATTTCACTGTGGATTTTGTTCAACTCAGATGTTTCTATTGCTGCACGGTTATACTATAACCTCGATGTTCCAATGGTTCAAAGACATTTTTCACAATTCGCTCCGTATCCGGCGATAAATGCACTTTATTTGCTCTAGGACGCCACATACTCAGTTTTAAGCACAATATTACTTCCGGAGTAAGAAGTTTATTATAAACTGAAATTTTAAGACAATATTAAAAATAATTATCCCGACATTCCCACTTTCTATTCTATCTATGAATAGTTCAATCCCATCATATGTAAATATAAGAAGAGCATTGGAAATAAAATAGATAGGTACAGTACAGGTCAGACAAAGGAAAAAAGGCAATGGGAGCTCTTTCTATGCAATATAATCATTTATTCACCATGACTACGCCGTGAAAGCTCCCCATTTTCCCACAAAGATACGCCATTGTTAGCGTTGTCGGCGTATACGCTATTTCGGTAGCCCAGAAGCATTGTTTCGGTACATTGTGTTCCCAATGACTATTAGTTGCTGTTGAAGGTGGAATCCTGTAACGACAGAGATTAAACGCCTTGTCTAAGCTTCAGTAAGATGCAACACTATATTGGTCATTCTGATAAATTATTTGTTCTGCTCAAGATTACAAATGAGGTGGTAAAGCCAAAGAATATTATTATAGGTACACATTATGTATTACTTATTAAAAAGGATTTGAGCATTGTATGTATTTCTTTTCAATGAGTGGATGTATACCTGCTAACTATGTCATTCTAAAGATAAACTAGAAATTGATTTATATTATACAGAGTAGACTCCGTATCAGATAAGAACAAGCCACGTGAAGTTTGCCAATTGTCTTGCGCTGAGCTCAAAATCGGTCTTGTTTTTTTTTATGTCGGCTCGTAACAGTTTCATGTCATTGACGTTACAAATGAACATCGCCAATCGGTAATTGAAAATATAAATATTTCAAAAATACCGACTATTTTAATATACTAGTGTCTATTGTATGTGAAACTACCTTGAACAGCTTGAAATAATTCCCAAATATGTTTATCTAAACTCTACATAGGATGGATACATTTTTAATATTTTTATTTTGTGTTAATCTACGAAATGTGAAAACGTTACGCTACTGATTGTCAATTTTACAATATGGCGCGGGCTTTGACGTTCGCGCGAAAGACTGCAACTAGATAGTAAGGCTAAATAGTACACCATCCGATATCTTCGACTATTGAAAAATTGAAAAATAACCTACCGTAAGTAATGGAGAATATTGCTTTTGAGATCATAACAATAAATTCAGAAATAATGTTCAGCGTCGTTTTCTGGTGTCCTATAATTATTTGTTATCAAATAACTGTCAAACTTTGCCACGGGTTAACTAGAAAAAAATGCCGACATATACTGTCATTCAGTTTTTCTACCTAGGAAACATTTATAATTGAAAACTGCGAGTTTGTGATTGGTGGAAATTGAGACGAGGGAAATAGTCAATGTAAAATATCAAGGTAAACAGGTCAGTAGGCGGTATGTTCTAAAGTTAGTGGAAACATTTCCAGAGACAGGAAATGTGGCTTATAAAAAACGTGGAAATGAACCCAATAATTCTCCAGGTGGTGCATAGATAGAAACCGCAAGCATTAAATGTATGGGCTGGCATCTCGGCGACCGGCTATCCGGCTATAGTCAAATGCAGAATAATATGAAGCAATTTTCAAGTTTTTCGCATTTTCAAGCAAAAGAAATGGTACTTAATCTGATAGACTATTTCGAGAATGAATGAAAAAGTGGAAATTCGTCAACCATAGTGTGCAGGGAACATCAACCATCATTCTTTTCACCGGATATATTTGTAATCTCATATTTTGACCACCTCTGTGTTTTCTGATTTGATACATATGGTTAGTGACCTTTGGACCCGCACGATAAGAGCGCTTTTGACTATATCCTGGTTCCGGGTCCATATTTTTCACCTGGTGATTTGACTTGCGAAATGTATTTGCAATTACTGGAAAATGATTTGACCAATATTATTGAAAATTACCAACAGTCTAGTGAAGATTTAATGTTTCAACAGAACGGCATCATCCATCCCCTCTGTATATTTCCCTTCAGAATCGGGTACCTATTTAATTTTGAAGAAATATTGTTCGTTGTTATGAAAGTGAAATTATCACATGGCCGTGTGTAATCTCTGGTGTTGCAATTTAAATTTTATACAGAAAGCTACTATGAGATTTTCAAAAATTGCAGTAGATATATTCAACCTGTTCTAGTTATCGATGCAGCCTAAGTCAACGCTATGTTCCAAGCTTCATGCAAAGTGGCTCAAAAGTTTGGAAACGGCCAATTATCTCGTAAATTGATAGTCCCAATTGTAGAAAATTTGGGGTAGGTATACCTATTTTAGAATACGGAGATTCCAAATTTGATATTTGCAATTTTGCCAGATTTTCCATTCATCTTGTATTATCAGTAACTCTGCTTTTCCAAATTCATCATCGTGTATCTCCAGTCATTATTGGAATCTCCTTTTTCACGAGCTCAACCATATGTAACACTTTTATGTAGTCTGGAAAGTCTGAAATACATAAAACGTAGGATTCTAGGATTGAAATCCGGTGAATGTGGGGGCCATTCCTACCTCGTCTGCCAATCCATTGTCCGGGGAATATCTCATCCAAATAACGCCAAACATTTACACCAATATGAGCTGGAGCTCCAGCTTGCTAAATCATGTCTAATTAAAATTGGCTATAAACAAGTTTCTCAGTGTGAAAGTTCATATTTATTTGACGTTAAATTTCCTTCGATAAATTAACTCCAATGTTAAAATGTCATATACCTGGAAATTTTATGGTCACTTTGACATCGATAAAAAAGGTGCATCCTTTTTTATCGCGATAAAAACTCCTCTTCCTCAATATCTAGTAAGCGGACGTCACTTTTACACAATGACAAGGAGTCGCAAGTTTGGTTACTTATAATTCCACAGCTATTCAGTGTTGGATATATTCTGTCGTTGATTTATCTTGCCAAAAAACACTCGAGCTTTTCTTTTATAAGATAAATTTCTCTTTAACTCAAAGTTTTGCCAATCACTGAATTTGCTCGAAAAACTGACATTAGATAAAATCGCTCCACCTTCGGTGTCGCGATTTTATTATGTCAGTTTTTCTCGTAAAATTAGTGATTGGCAAAACTGTTTCGTTGCAAAGAGAAATTTATCAGATGAAAAAAAAGCTCTTGTGTTTTTACTGTTGATAAAAAATGGCCAAATTAACAAAATCACAGCATTCTACATTTAAATATTCGAATTTTTTTAAACATACATATTTGGCACTGTTTTATGTATTTGAGACCTTCTATTATAAGTGAATCTGGCGATATTTCAAATATCAACTCTGGAATATGCCTAATTCCAAAATAGGTGTGACCAAAATTTTGTACAATTGGGACTGGCAATTTGCGAGATAATTGGCCGTTTCCAGACTTTTGGGTCACTCCGTATACATCATTAAGAATGACATATTTTTGAAAGAATATAGTCGGCATCAGTGTGATTCCGATAATAGTAATAGTAAGTACCTTAGCATTCCGAAACAGCATTTGTACTGTTAACTTGTCTTGAAGACCAGAAAGGTAGCAGTTCGAACAGTCACTAACAGATCGATTGAAGTTGTATCCTTTGCGGACCAAAAGTCATTAAAGTCTCTGTAGATAGGAATGATAAACAAATAAATCTCATCTTCCAATTCAGCATTCAAGTAGTATAATAATCCATTTCAATAACTGTCTTTCGAGAAGATCGATTTATTGCACAACTTAAGCCAAGTGAAGGTACTTATTTGGCGATACGAAAACGTCGCTATTTATAATGGACGCATTGTGCATGTTCCAGATGATAATCAAATCCCGCAGGTAGTAGTCTGTCAAACCGTAAAAAGCAACGAATCATTATCCGTATACGAGTTTTCATGTGTTTGCCTTCTGGTTATGCATCTTCTTTCTTTTTATTCCGATGTCAGTATACAGGGTTATTCTGAACGTTGATCTTTACTTCAACAGCTGCTGGTGATCATGAGTAATCACATGAGGCGGTTGAGTTGAATATATTTTGAACAAAAATGAGAAGAATCCGCTAACAGTGAAACTTTAAAATTTTTTTTACTTTATTCACAGTATCCTGCAAATAAATTGTCATCATAGAAAAGCGTGTGATATCTCCTATCAATTTCCATGGAAGGGGTATGGTGAGATCTGAGATCACCCATTGACATGAGGTGACTGATGTGAGTCATTTATTTTTCGTAAGCAAACATAATGCAGAGGCAATAGATATTTAATTACGAAAGTTTGGAGTTTGTATCACATCCTTGCTTAGCTCTAGCGGATGATATATATATATATATATATATATATATATATATATATATATATACATCCAGGGGTACATAGATCCTCCAAGCTAAATCCAGCAATGGGTCTTCCATTAGAACCAATGAATATATATCCAATTTTTGTCATGTATATATCATATCCATCTAATACTAAAGCAAATCCGTCGAAAAATCAATTAAAAAATAAATAAAATTTCATATATTCTACGATCTCTTGATCCTCCAGCGAAAATACAATTTTTGTGTCCTCCGCTTGAATTTTTATTTCCTGTATACAAAGCTTTAGGTCCACCGCAGTATTTAAACCATACAAACTGCGGTATATAGTTCCTCTGGTGAATACTAAGCCATACAATGAAAAGTTGATCAGTCCTCCGACAATGTTGCCAATAATAGCATTCGGGCATTGTTCACCTCAGTTGTGCCACTTGTGGTTTATCTGGCTTGGTGAGAACATGTTTATATGGTAGGTACGAGTAAAGGAAATCAGGTAAGTACTAAATTTCAATTTCAGATTCTGATGGAAGTCGATGTGTAAATTAATTTCACCATTAGGACATCCTCTTTTTTCAACATATTTCTACATATTCATTTATGCATGGAAACGATATTCTCGAAAATTATACAAATAATAACAAATACTTTAAACAAATAACAGATATCATATAACATATCGGTTCAAAATTTGACCTATAGTCATACATAATCAATTAAATATACCATGGTATGTTGATTTACACTAATTTATTTAGTAATATGCCAGGTATCGCTGACACTGAGACTTGTTTTAGATTTAGACATTATACTCCATAACCGTGCCTGAAGAAGTTGCAGTGTCGACAAAACGCGTTACAGTACTGAATAAATTAGTGAAAATGAACATATATCTTGTTTTATTCTATTTAATATGAGCTCACATGAAGTAGAAGCTACTATAGAATTCAAAAAAATGATATATAGGTTGTCCAGGAACTTAATAGGTACCAAAAATTCGGGAGCAAGTAGATGAGGTTAAAATAATGATGGAAACTCCGAGGGAAGCTCAAATAGATTTTTGAAATACGAGCCTTCGAAACCGTACATTTTATCGACTTCAAACAAGAATATGTTTTTATTAGTACTATATCGATTGATAACCTTAGTTTTTGTACTCACTCATTGTACAGGTTGTTTCTGGGTAAAATCCCCACCTGGATTTCTGTGGGCAACCATTTATACCACCAAGCAAGCACATGGATGCACGTAACCAATCACAGAAATTCTATATCTTTTCAGTGTATAATTAAGAAGTCATGTATAAACATAGATTTTTATTTCGAAATTTCAGAGACCTACAACTCCGAAATGAATGCTCGTTTCACAAAAACTTCTAACATTATTTTGACGTAATCTGCTTGCTCCCGAATTTTTGGTTAGGTTAGGGCACACTGTTATATAATTCCCACAGAGAAAATGGGCGTTCCACACACAGATTTTCATCAGAAATCTATCACGCTCTCTATGAACTACTCGCAAATTAATATCCATTTCATTTTGTAGCATGACACAAGAATATTTCCGATTCCCGGCGGAATACGTAAGTACTCAGACTGTTAATTAACAAATATTTTATTTTAATGTTACCTTTTTATAGTATGAAGTTTGCTCTACAAACTACAAGAACAAACGTAAAAATCAATGGTTTTGCAACAGAGCTCCTACTCCCGAAATACACACTCTTACTCAGTTGTTTAATATAAACGAGAACGATATGGAACAATTAGCGTCATTTATGGGTCACACATTAGGCATTCATCGATCATCATACAGATTACCCGATGACATCTACCAAACCACGAGAATATCAAAATTACTTATACTAATGGAGAAAGGTGAAGCTGGCCAGTTTAAGGGTAAAACTCTGGATGAGATCAACCTCCTGAACCTAGACGAAAACATTATGGAATCAGATGAGGACATAGAGCAAAGAATTCAAGATATAACAGAGGAAAATGAGGTTAATGGCATAACAACTGAGCTAGCTGCTAGTAGTAATCATGAACAGAAGAAAAATCCTATGAAAGAGAAGAGAGTACTTATCTCATGGACGAACCGAGAAAAACAAGTGGTCATTTCATACTTCAAAAAGCACATCAAACAAAAACGACCCCCGAAATAGCTGAGTGTGAAGATCTTATTTCAAAAAACCCCGAGTTATTGAAAAATAGAAACTGGTTGAAAATAAAGGTTTTCGTTCAGAACCAATACAAAAAACATTGAATGGGTCTGGGCTCGTAATATTGAAAATAAAATGTTATTTCAGTTCAGAAATAGTAACGATATTTTTGGCTGTCTAAATAAATCATTTCTACACTTACCATTGTCTTATCATTTTTTGACCCAATCAAATTAAAAGAAATATCAGTATCTTATCCAACGCTGATGGGTTACTTTTTTCAATAGTTCGTAAATTTCAGTTAAATGTAACATGAAACATTGAAATATGAAACAAAATCTTGGTGATGACGACATATTTTTCAAAATATTTAACACGTTATTCCGATCTTGAAATAAAATTTCCAAGAATTAATAAAAGCAACTTATAAATTGTGTAAATGAATATCATAAAAAATAAAACCACGACAAAGCTGCACATTTATAGTTTATTACATTACGAGTGCAGAAAGTGACAGTTTTGACACGAGTGGACAAATCCCGCGGCTGTGAAAAATCACTTGCACAAGTGACGTATACTGTTTTTCCTACGACCACGCGAAAATCTTACCCAATAATTTAACGTTTTACATGTAAAAGTGAGAAGTTCTTTGTATGTTTATACTTAGTTTATAGTTTATATACAATACGAGTATGTCTCACTAAATTGGAACCATATGGAAAACTTTTTTATTACCAATTTTGGGAAAACAGTTATTTTTTATCAAAAGTTCTGCATGACCAAAAGCACAAAATACACTTATCAGAAATTTGGTTATGTTTGTTTTACGACTTTAAATTTTCCCATTTGTAAAATAAATTATTGTTATGCATTTATTACGTATTTAAATTGAGAAATTGCTAAAAAATATTAAGAAATGGAAAGATTTTCATCCTTTTAAAAGATGAAAGAGGTGATCATTGGCATTAAACCTCTTGCTATTTTCATCAAAGAGCTTGCAATATTGTCAATGTTACGACTTCGCACGGTTGGTATAAATCCCGATGTAGGAATGGGACAATTAAGGCAACGTCTGAGGTGGGAAGCGCTGAATGCGCTACCCATACTACAAGCAAACAACGACTCAATTGAGCCCACATTTGATTTCGAAAAATCCTATAAAATAGAAATAAATGAAAACACGGAGCAGAATGTGGAATTCGCATATACACAGACGGCACCAAAACAAAAGAAGGCCCAGGATGCGGGATGTATTCTAGGACGCTGAGCCTGAGAACAAAGTGGGCTATGGGAAAATACGTCAGAGTCGTTCAAACAGAACTGGCTGGCATATCAATAGCCGCTAAAAAACTAACCAGGAAAGACATATCTGGTAAAACCATAATAATCTGCACAGACAGCAGACAAGCCCTGCTAACCCTGAGCAGATCTCGCGTCACATCATGTTAGTGTTCAAATTTATAAAATTTATTTTTCATGCCAAATAGATGTGATCGTATCTTTCTGAGCGTTTCAATTCTGAATAACTTTCCTATATAACAATTTCCCATATTATCAATAATAAAGGTGCTTCACTCCTTAGTAAACCGTATATTTTTTGACGAACCGCATTTACGAGTAAAAAATGTAATATCTGTTAACTCTATTTTGTGTTGTAAGTTTAGGAAAACTTTTTATGGAGAATAATTTTTTTTTCTAAAATTGATTATAAAAAAATGTTCCATATGGTTCCAACTTAGTGAGACATGCTGTATATATAAAGTACTTTTGAAAGTGATATGCGAGTGGTGATTTTTCGCTCCTTTTTCTTTCACTGTTAGAATAAAATAAAAATAAATATTGGTACCTACATAACATTACAATCACCCCTTATTTAAAAAGTAACTATATATTATACCAACTCTGATCTGAAACTAGAACTCTTTTCTCCATAAGTTTTATTTGTTTGACTTGCTTAAAGTTGAACCATAATTTGAAATATGATACACATGTATTCCCATGACACCACCTATATCAGAATAATCCTCACATATAGTCAGATAGCCCTGTTGGTAGAGGCTCTGTCAGTTTTTAGAAAAAATATGAAGACTTATTGAAAACTAGAAAATAAAGTTAGTCTTAATCCATAAATTTATGAAAAATATAAAAAATACTATTATGCAGCCTTGCAGCCGACCCTCAGAAAATAATGAAAAGTGAAGTAAGAATACAATCACAATATCCCCGAGGTGAATTTCGAAAACTAACCGTTAGTAAAATCAACGCTTATGTGATATATTCAATAACCAGAGAATTATCACAATATAATATCGGATACAATGTTGCCGATATTACGGAGGAGCCATACTCTGCGATTTGTATAATTCAATATACGGTTGAGGACCCATCCACCGTAGAATGATAAATTAGTATACGCATTGGTATACGCGAAAGAGCGCCCTCCTGTTGCAAGACGTCAGAACTCGCAAGTAAAATATTCAAATTTTGTGAAAAAGAGTTTTAGGTCTTCCATCTAAAATTTTTTCATGTGATCACGTACGGCATAATGAACCATTTAACACATGATGCGCTAGGTCCTCCGTATACGGAGGACGGAGCGCACCCGGAAGACCTAACAAATGCAAATGGTCTATTAGCGGACGACCTAACCACCGCAAGATATATATATATATATATATATATGTATATAGAAATCAATATTGAAATATATGAAGACTACCGATATCAATATCTGATAAGCTCTTGGTTTTCAACAAATAGTATGGGGCAAATAGATCAGCTTATGCTTTTCCTCCAACACACACACACACAAATAATCACGAAAGAAAACAATTTGCCTTTTCTAAATAACTGAAGTTGAGCTTTTTGAGCATATCAACCGAGTTTCTTATTTCACTCTCACACAACTTCAAATTTATTCTCTTCATTTTCCTTTTTTGGTTTTTATTGGAAAGAAAATAATACAAAGAATCCGCGTTAAGGGATTATTTTAGAAACCACCAAAAAACACTTAATTGACTTTTCACACTTTTGATTGTCCCTGTGAATTTTAAAAATAGCTTTGAATATATTGAAAAAATAATCTGTAGAATACTGAAATTTTTTTAAATGTGTGGACCGTTTAATCATCAGTTTCGTGTTTCAGCTAGTTGATGGGAAATTTGTTTACGAAAAGGATTGGAACTGGTTTGATAATACGTCCTTTGTAAGACGAGTTATATTTTCATTAATACTCTGTTCCTTTGAAAATAAAACTTAGGTACTATATGCGGAATATTTGATTATTAATACACTGTTTGAACAGAATGACAAAATTATACGTTCATGATTCATGATATCCAATCCGTTTATGCTCATTATGCTTTATGTTCATATTCTAGTCTAGTTACAGTCTCTCTTGATTAATTTTAGCTTCAATATATTTTGAAAATATCCAAAATAAAAAAATCATCCTCAAATATGGTACTTAGTTGAAAATTTGTAATAATATTTATAATAGATTTTTGTAAATTCGGTAAAGAAAGGTTATTCCAAGGCTAGGTCATTGAGGGTATACAAAATGCCACATATTGACTTGACGAAAGTGAGTTCACTAATAACAAAATTGTCTTCCATAAATCAATATATGAACCAAGCAGTAATGCACCGGTCAACACGATTTTTGGGTCTCACTGCTACATGTTAAATTTTGGTTTCTCCTACGGCAGAAATAAGGAGAAAACATTTTTTTTCGATTAAAGTTTGCTTTTGTAGAAACTAGAGCGATTTTTCAATTTTTCGGCAAAAATTACTGATTTTTATATTTTTCCCACACTTCCACTGTGAATTATAATCATAAATAGTTATTTTCCTAACAAGTGCGGAAAGTGATACTTTCCCGCACGCGACTGCAGTTGACCCGAACGACGCGAAGCGGAGTTCGGGCAAGCGGTCAAGGGCGGAAAAGACACTTTACACGTGAGTTAGGAAAATTATTTTTTCTACGACCGTATATACACTAAAGTATACCAACACATTTTTCAAAAGTTATTTTATTTCAACATACATATACAAAACTTTAACCAAAAACTATCATTATTTTTATAAATATTAATATTAGAAACACAATTTGTTGCATTCTGTAAATTACTTAAAATTGCCGGTCAAGTGAAGTTATTTGGTGTTAACTGGTAAGTAAATGACGTTGATGAAGATGGCATCGGTTGAAGGTCACATAAAGATGACGATGAAGGTGACGGCAACGGTTTTAAGTCATTTGTAGATGAACCGGGTGGTTTGGTAGATGATTTATGACACCACTTTGAAGAATGTACAGGGTTATTCCAAAATATCTTCATTATTTTATATTTTAAAAAAAAATTAAAAATGCAACAAAAAGCTAGAAATGATGTAGATTTTATTTGATGGACTATTTATTAACCTAGTGTAACAATAGTTATAACTTCCAAAGTAAAAAACTATCTAATAAGGTCAAAATTTGCTTAATTTTACTTTCAAAGCTAAAATGCGTGCGGGAAAGTGGGTTAAAACGCACGGTCGTAGAAAAACATTATTTAAGTTATACTTATCGTTGTTAATCAGTTCAAAGTGAACTTTACGAACTACATAATATGTAGTTATATTATGAATATTTAAGTGTTTTCCAATGTCTAGAATCAGAATTTAAGCATGAGAACAGAAATCCAAGAAAAAATATGTTTTTTGTTGACCGGTGAATTATTGCTTGTCCATAGAAACCACAACTTCCTACCTAAATGTAATTTTTGCATGCTAGCATTATTAATGTTGCAATCAACAACGAGTGCCAATAATTGCCAAAAAGTACACATTCTAATAGTATTATATCATATTCCACCATACTTAACTAAATTACTCAACTTAAATTACATGACTTAATTATTGGATGAAATATATATTATATTGAGGTGCTTTTTTGGACTCATTTTATTTTTTATTCTGCTTCCCATTCAAAATCTTGTTGGAAAAAAAATCTCCTGAAAATATATTTATACTGAGAATAAGTACTCCCCAAGGCTCTAAAATATTTCCCATTCAAAATATACGTGAATATCTCAGCCGTATTCGATGATCAGATTGTTCTGAAGTGGTTGATAGCTTTACAAAAGTACTTAGTGTAGCGTAGCTGTGATCTGCGCCTTTAAAATGGTACCGGTCACTCAATTAAATGTTGGTGGAAAATTCTAATTTTTTCAAATTATTTTGAAAACGACTGTATTTATAGAAAAATGTATGTACTTACATATTTATTCTGGGGTGCCATTGAATAAGGCCTGGAAGATCTATTGTGCCTCCTCACTTCTACTAAGTTTCTGAGGAGAGTCTCGGAGACTTTTAGGATATCTGCAGGCTTCAACCTAGGTAAATGTCCCTATTCTATCCAATAATCTCCCGGGTGTTGTGTTCTATAATTCTGAATTACTTTGCAATTCGCAAGTATGTGTATGGGGGTTTCATCTTTCATGCTAAAGAATCTAAATTCTTCCTCCTCAACTATATTGAGCATTTTCAGGTGCCCACTCAAGGTGACAATGTTCCTATTAAAACTTTTATTGCAGTCTTACTTTGACTTATGCACTCATTTGATCTAAGCAAGCTGGAGTCACTCAGAAGAATATCTGATTGTCCAAGCCCTACTACCAATAGTCAGGTCTTCTGTTTTTCAAGCTTCATCTATTTTTTTCACATTATATTGGAGCTGATACCCCAAAAGGGTTCCGGCCTCCAAAAGGGTGTCGCACTCTTTCCTGCTTATTTTCGGTATCTTTACCGTCTGGTCTGCTCGAAGCAATATCTGTGGTGACCGTACTTTTGCCATGACTTTGTCTTGTCGCAGCAGGTGTTGTGTTTATATTTTCACAAAATTCCACGAAGTTATTCCTTTTAGCTTCTCCGATTTCCTTGTGGTATGGTGTATGTATGCCAGTCTCCGGTTAGCTTTGTTCTATTAAAAAGTTCCCGGGGCTGAGGTCTTAATTTTGACATATATGTTTACTCCACCAGGGTGCAGATTTGCTGCTTCGTTGTTCTTGAAGAGGGCAGCTCGATTCAAATGCATCGATTATATTGCCCTGTTCAGGTCCTGGAGCTCATTTTTCAGAACATGATGGTGCTCAGCCCTCCCTTTCCTCTGATGTGCTGGGTTTTCTTTGAGACAGGTGTTGTAGTTAACCCAATCTGTTTTTCTTGGTTGTCTACTGAGGCTTACCTCAGGTTTGCCTAGTTCTAGCTCGAATGTTATGATAGTATGATCGGAGAGAGATGGTTTGTCCGATACGCTCCAATCTTTCACTATATGCTCTAGATCCTGCCAGTGTTACTTCGTAAACTACTTACACTACTTACACTTATTACAAATGTAGTTGTATTCCCTATATTGTGAGTATTAAGGTTTTCATTGAGAATATATTCTGCTTACCTCTTTGATTAGTATCGGTATTGTGTGTATTGGTTAGGATAAATGTATAAATAAGAACGGAAAAATTCTTCTTCTATCAGTTTCATTTCCCACAACAAAGTATTGGTGACTGATGGACAAGGTATTTGTGACATCATTCCGGAGATCTTTTCTTCTTCCTTTACTCAAAATAATAATGCGAAAAAGGTTGATTTGAATCCAACCAAGACTTTCTCCAACATTCACGTTTCTACATACAGAATTGAAATAGAAACTATTGAAGAAAAAATAAAACTTTTTCCTGCAAACCTGTAGGTCCCGATTCCATTCCCACTTGTTCAATAAAACATTGTGTTAAGGGGATCTCCTATACATTACTTTTAATATTCAATAAATTATTATTTGAAGGAGTCTTTCCACAAGCTTGGAAAAAAGCACTAGAAGTGCCTATCCCAAAGAGCGGTAACTCTCGTTTAGTTGAAATCTATAGATCTATCTCTAGACTGTCTATCTTATCGAAATTGTTCAAGTCGATAATATTCGATTTTTTGTTTTTTGATGTTGTGAACTTTTTAAATCCTCAGCAACATGGTTTTATTAGAAAAAGATCAACTTAAACAAATTTGTTTGAATATAGTGAGTATATTTTAGAAAATTTAAATAAACATTTCTACAAGTTGACGCGGTATTTACCGACTTTAGTAAGGCGTTTGACCACAATATGATGATCAAAAAACTTGCGGACATAGGGGTACATGGCATTCTTTAATTATGTTTCAGCTCTTATTTAACCAACCGAACTCAATCTGTGACCATCGGACAGTTTTGTTCAAGGTATATTAAGATTACATCAGGAGTACCTCAATGATCTCACTTAGGCCCATTATTGTTTAATATTTACAATAATGACATTTCACAATGTTTTAGATTTAGTAAATTCTTGATGTATGCCGATGATTTGAAAGTGTATCGTCCTATAAAGGAACCAAATGATGCAAATTATCTACAGGAAGATCTCAATAGACTTCAAACGTATTGTGAAAATAACAGCTTATTCTTGAATTCCAAAAAAATGCCATTAGATTTCTTTTACTCGTAATAGGAATATCTGTAAAAGTACATATACTATTAATAGTAAAAAACTTAGTAGCGTTACTCAAGTAAAAGATTTAGGTGTTATATTCGATCAAAAGTTGTTGTTTGACGAACACATATTATATGTCTCTAAGGAAGCCAACAAAATGTTTCAGGATATATTATGCGTACTTCTTTCGATTTTGAAAATTTACAAACCCTTCGCTCCTTATATATGGCTCATGTTAATAATAGCGTATTGATGTCCTCTTCGGTCATTTGGAATCCGCAGTATAATATCCATATAAATAGATTATCCGTCGTTGAAAATAAGTTTATCCGATTTGCAATGAAGAAATGTTTTTCAGGCTGTTCAGATAAATAAATTGTTCGACAGAATCTTGGCATTCTTCCTATGGAGAAGAGGTGAATAGTTGCCGATATAAAATTTATATTTCAATGTGTTGATGGTTTATTAGACTCCCCGCCTATTATTATAATTGTAAGCTCTTTATCATTCTTGGTACCAGCATATAATAGAAATAAACGTACCTTCAGAACGAACCAAGCAAATACCAATTATTATCTAAATTCTCCATTGCATCGTTGCTGTAAAGCTTATAATAAATATTGTTGGGACCTTTCCACAGTTAATACAGTTAATATTTTTTCTTCTTCTCTGAGAACTTTTGACAAGCTGATTTGGGTCATTGTTGATGGTAGCATGCTTTCATAGCTTTGAAACGTTCCTTCTCTTTTTTTTTCTGACATTTATCAATACTGCTCTACTCTTAATAAATATTAGTTTATTTAACGTGTTTTGTAACAAATATTGGGAATACTGCTTTGGGCTCGTCCTGTTTGTATTCCAATTATATAAATAAATAAATAAATATAATAGCGCCATATGCTGATTTCCGTAAAAAAATACTATATTTGCATGCTCTATTGCTTGGTCTACTTCACAATATTATAACTGTACTGGCACATTCACTCATAAAGGTGATATCACTCGAGTGAATATTCACCCAAGTGAATGCTTCATTATTCTTTCATTCCATGTTCACACGACTTAGTGTGAATGACAAAGAAAAGAACATTCATCTGCTCTTCTTCAAAATATGTCGTCGGGTGATGTAGTGCGTCTCGGAATCAGTTTAATCCGAGTGAACGTTCTCTTTGTGCGATGACGGTTCATTTTTCGTTCATTCTGACGGGGTGAATGATACCGAATGAAAAAATCCAACATCGTTGGATCGATTCATTAATAAATTCATTCAGCACTCTTGTTGCATTTTGAGTTCAGATGTATCATTCCGAGTGAAAGATGCCGAGTGAAAGACAAAAATTAACGAAAAGTGAACCGTCTGATAGCACCTTAAGAGACGTGTTATCTATTTATTTCACTTCTTGAAGCGACCATGAGCAAGATCCATGTGCTGCATTCACTTTAGTTGACCACAAGATATCGTGACATCAACCACATTACAAAATGAAATACTTTTGCATGTATTTTTTGTGCTATGTATCATGAACGAGGCAGCAAATAACAACTTTTCAACAATACTGGTTACAATAAATTTTAGTGCTAAAGCGAGCACTACCATTTATCACTGACACTCCCAGTGTTGCGGTGGATAAATCGATATATATATTAATCGTTTTTCCAAATCCAGTGAAATGTGTGCGGTCAAGATTTTAGAGGAAACTTGATGTATTGAGTAAATTCGGATTGTTAATGAAAGGCCATTAATTGAAATTTCTGCAACTGCGAGCGTCTGTGTACTGATACTAATAAAACACATAAGTATACGGGGATCATTTCGAAAGTTTTCCAAACTAAATACATGGATCCTAGGAAGTTTTGCAGTTTTGTGTGAGATATAAATATTAGCTGAATTATGAAGATAGCGATTCATCAGAGTATTGTGGATTCAATCATATTCATATTCACAAACGGTGTGACCCACTTAGGATCGCAACGCCCTTAATTGTTTTCAATTGACATTTCATGGACTTCCAGTTTTGGTGGTTTGAAATGGTCGGCAAAGGGACTTTTTTCAATTATTCACATCTGATATAGCTATATCAGTAGCTCGTTAGTAAGATTCGAACGTCGATTCTCGAAAAAAAAAATTATTGGCGATTTTTTTGTAGTGAAGAGTAGGTATCTATTGAAACACCCGAAGGTGACTTTTGAGTAATGTAACAACACCGCTGTTTGAAATGTCCGTCGTCAATAATTATTCTGTTGATTATTTAACGTCCCTGACTACACTCTTCTTCGCGTTTCATGAACTCCAAATTTTGGTGGTAACTGGAAGACAATTAGTTGAGTGGTTGTCCTAATGCTTGTGTCAGTGAAGTACGTCTTTAGGGGACAAGAATCCGTGTTTTCACAATGGTAATTGGGTGGCTGGTTATAAATATAAACCTTCCCTTCAAATCACTTTACCTATCACTCGTAACTGCATTAGAATCCGTTGAGTAGTTTAAAAGATTCAAGCTAACGGACAACGGGATCGACTTCATTTTATGATCATATTTTTACATCCTAGGTTTAGTTAGGCTTAGGTGAAGCAATAAACAATTAAACTGAAACTGGAACACAAAAACACCTTCTTGCTTTTATTGAAAGGTGATTTGTTAGTAGTTTGTGTCTACTACTTTAAAACTAAACTAACTAATGTCAATTATCCCACTTTTACTTTTTTCCACCTGCTTTAGACAGTTCTCGACTTCTCTATGTCATTTCTAAATTTCCCGATAATATTTCTAGAATTTTATGTAGATGTCCATAAAGAAAAAAAAAGACATACCTCTGGAATTACTCTAGATAACTGTCATCGAAAAGTCTATTGACATAATGATATGACGTATTTTCTGTTTGAAGTTAGAATTGAGCGTCATTCTGTGATTTTTTTCTTATAATGACATTTAAAAAAATTTGATTTTGATAAAAATAGTTATTTATGTACCAAGGACGAAAAATGATTATATTGAATCAATATAATCATACGGCATAACACCTTTTTTAGTTAGTAAATTAAATTGTTCCTCAGAAAACTCTTGAAACTGAGCCTTTAAATTTGGAAACTCTTGCAGATAAGATGCTAATTTATCGAGAGATAGATAGTCAGCAGACCGTATCTTCTATTCGTACCACTGGTAACACTCAGAACACTCCTCGTGCTACCTCCGACCAGCCCTATCATAGCACGTCGGAAGAGAATGCTTTAGTGCATACCATGATCTCCGCCTCGTCTCGACCTCTGTGCTGGAACTGCGGTAAAGAGGACCATAAGTTCCGAGCTTGTCCGGAACAAAGAAAGAAATTTTGTTTCAGATGTGGTCGTGAGGGTGTCATGGCACCAGATTGCCCATCTTGTCCAAAAAACAGGAGTGTAGGTTCACGACAGGCCGGTCGGAACCACTGACTCCAATTCCGGCCAAGGTTTCATTAAATTCAATGTCCGTCTTGTTAGATTTTGTGTTGGCACACGCCAAGGACGATGCCTGACCCTATCTAGAAGTTAATATTTTCGGTAAAACTTTTTTAGCTCTGTTAGACAGCGGTTGTTCAAATACAGTAATTG